>JAPMOQ010005512.1:428621-450963 GCA_026543055.1 Argiope trifasciata | reverse complement strand
CACATGCATATTGAAAAAGAATAAACAATATCTTCTTTTAAAGATTACGGAAGATAGGATGGATATCACAGAGCTATAAAGCTTCGGACAGCAACATGTTTGTAAACGTAGTGTTGAATTTTCTGTAAATAATAGAAGAGAAAAATATTATAGTACGCTTGATTTATGAGAACTGTAGATAAATTTCATCAAAATGTTGTAATAGTGATATATTATATGATAAATAAATAAAACGATTATTAATTTGGTCTAGAGATTCCGCTTATTAAGTTTCTGTCTAATAACATTTTAATAGAGTTGAGGTCATAATAGTTTCAAATTCGGAGATGCAGAAAAACAATTTAAAGAGTAAATAATAGAAATAACTTTATGAAGTACATAATATGTCACTGTGGGTCAAAAGTTCTAAGCTTTTATTACATCGAAAGCAGATTATTATAGTTAAGTTATATTAACGTGACATTTCAAAGCATAATTAGGGCTATTTTGGAACGGACATCGTAATTTTACACAGCGGTCAGTTGTTGAGAACGACACCTGAGCTGGTACCCAACTCTCAAAACATTCACACCACACTAGTGGGAGGACGTTTGGCCCTGATAGATTTAACGTGCGCCAGATCCACCTACACGACGGTTCTTTGACGGAATTGAGTCTCGAATCTGAAACCTCCGACTCCGAAGCCGAGAATTTACCATCAGGACACTGCGGTCTATTGTCAAAAGCAGAAATTTGATGTCTGTTTCGATGTTATCGTCGTTTTCGACAGGGGCTCAAAACATAGGTTGAAATTGCAAGTCAAATGAGTAAATTAAGAAGGTCACTTTCCATGTTAATGACTTAATTTTTATTTAATTAAATTTTCAGGCATTTCTCATTTTAAAGAAATGATCTAACACACACCTTATTGATAAAATGTCAATGTATTGGAAAATTGGATATAAAAATTCAAACCAGTAAAATGATAAGTATTATGTTTGCTATATTGTTAGGAAAAAATTATAAATTAATTCAATATAAATTTTGTTATCACCGTAATCATCGTCGTCATTTGACTGAGGTTCAAAATAAATCCAACATAGCGTCAAACTAGGTAGTTAGTTAACCCATGCATGCCAAACGAGTAAATTTAGAATGTCATTTTCCGCATTAAAGGCTTCTTTATTTCACTAAATTTGCTGACACTCTTCAGAGCTTTTTTTTTAAAGAATTGACCTCACACATCCACCTTATTGACAAAATGTCAATAAAATGGGAAATTAGATATTAAAATCCAAACCAGTGAGCCTAAAAGTTTGCTATATTGTTAGGAAATAGAATGTATAATATTCATTTCAGATAACTAATTCATGCAGCGCTGAAATTTGATATTTTTATGGCAGATTTTCTTATGCTAAGCCACAAAATTATTCAATATATTTTGAATATTCAGTTCTGGAAGGATATTAATTGTCAAATAAATTCTGTAGAAACGAATTATTAATCCTAGAATGTAATTCATTTGAAAAAAATTGACACTTTATTGCTAAAACCCTTCAATTTCTAAACAAATTATAATTAAAATTGATGCAAACAAACTTTATTACCTTCAAACTACTCATTTTGGCATGATTTATTTGCAATGCATTAAAAATATATTTTAAAATCCCTATCTATAGACAAAAGTTATACCTCAACTGAAAATGATTTATTTAAGCCTATCGGTTTTTATATTTTGAGGATTCACATATTAAAAATAATTAGTGTGCTCTGTTCGGTGAGCCAGAAACACAAGGTTTATTTACAGTTGCCTCAGAATTTTAAAATATATAATATAAGCATTTTATTCCTTTTAAACCACTAGATAAATTATGCCTAAATTTAGATATTGCATTAACTTATAGAATAAGAGTGTGTTTAAATTGGAAAACAAAAAAATTTCTCTTATGACTCTCTTGAATTTTATGGCTAAACAATGATTAAATACGTCAGATTTCCACCAGAATTCCAAATTAAATATCACTGTACCCAAATTTAAATTAAATAGCGTAAAATAAATAATTAGTTTAGAGACATACAAGCTCATAGTGAGTTATTTACGATGTTATATATTTTGAATAAAAGAATCTTTATTTTTGTATTCATTATAGTGTTATGATACACTTTTCAAAATGATCATCCCTTTATATCTATTTCTTGATATCAAATGTTTTAAACAAAAAGTAATAACTTTTAATTTTAAGAACACTCCAATTGTAAGATTTGCATATGGAAGTATTTTTTATTATAGGGAAACAATATTGTTGATTTCGAAAATTAATTAATAATGATAACCAACTTAGAATGCAAAGAAAACTCAGGCTACTTTAACAATTAAATTAGCAATATGTATTCATTAGTTTTCTTCATTAGCTTTCCCTCCCACAACAATTAAATGCTATATGTCGATACTATTTCTTTCAGTGATGGCGAGACGGTCGATTCTATTGTTTGCCAAAGGATTCCAATACCCTTCTCAATTTTCCTATGAGTTAGGATGAGTTTAATTCGTCAAAATAGGGGTGAAAGGAAAGGTGAAAGGAGGGGATGCTTACATCTATATCTATACTTATAATAAAGCTCAATGTGTGTGTGTGTGTATTGGCGCTCTACAGGTCAGACCGTTGAACCTACAGCTACCAAATTTGGTACATGTATACCTTGGAGATTGGAAATGTGCAACAAGGAGCTTTTTTCGAATTTTCAATTAGAATTTGAATGAATTAAAATTTAAGCGAAATTTCGACGTTTTTCCGCTATAACTTCCGAAAATATTATCGCACAAACATAATTTTTACATCAATTTAAAGATTAAAAAATTAGCTTTCTAATGGTATTAGTGTTTTAATGTAAAACTCAAGCTTCTATTTTTAACAAATTTTTAAAGAAATATTTTAACCATGTTTTTTTAGCACGTGACTGGATAAAATAAAAGAATGCTGGAAGCTCAAATAAAAAAAAATTATCATCGCAAAATAAATCTACAGAAATGCAACTTTCAGCACGTGACTGGATAAAATAAAAGAAATATAGAATGTGATATTTTCTTTAAAAAATAAAGGCAAAGCAAAGGTTTCTACAATCGTTTGCAATATTTATATCATTAACTCAATAAATCTTCTTTATTTACGGTAAACCTGATTGAATTTAGACAGGATATGCATTGAAATCCCAACTTAATGGCATATTTATGTAATCGTTTGCAATATCTGTATCATTAATTTAATACTTTTTTTCCCTTTCTCGCTTTCTTTAAAAAAACATATTTAATACTTTGGCAACATCATCGAAATTTTTTTTTTTTAATATTTTGGAAGCATAATCGATGGTTAAAACTGACTGATTTACAAAATTAAAGAATATTATTAGGAAAAGATGTACTTTTAGAACTTTCCGTCCATCATCTTAAAAAAAATATTAATTTCAGTTCAATCAATGTCCGGAATTACATCAAGGCTAATGAATATGTGATTTAATTGAAAATTTTAGAACGCTTTACTCATGGCGAACCATCTGGCCGCCAAAGGCGGCTAGTTTAACTATAAAGTAAACTCGGATTATTCGCGGACTGACTTAAAATAAAATAATTCGATCAGAAACGACACGATACATTATGATCGGAGACGACACGAGTTTTTCACATACATGTGAAAAAGTATTGAAGGAAAAATATCTATCAGGACGCAAGTCAAGGTTAAAGATTGACTAAGAATTCTGAAAATGTGCTCGTCCTTCCCCGTCTCACCCTTTCATGAAATAGTATGCTTGAAAAGTGGTCGCCTCAGAATACTGAAACAAATAAAACACAAGAAGAAATGTCGGAGATTTGATGAAAAATTAAAATTCGAAAATTATTTGATGTTGCATTATTTTATATATAAACTATTTACTTTGGATATTCTTACCCATTTATGTTATTGAAATACCAATCAGTGCGGCTGACTTGGGAACAATGCAATTAAATAATGCTTGAATCATAAAGAGTAACGAATTACAAATGGATATTTTGAAATCAGCTATTTATGAGGGATGAAAAGAACAGCCGTCATTGAATTAAATAGAAATGTAACCACTAGTAATTCAAAACCGGATGAATATATGAGCACTAAAATAAGTTATCTTTCTATTAGTCAATTTAGTTTAGCAGCTATTAAATCTTCCGTATTCTGCAGACAACCCACTAATTCAAAACAATGGAAATTATGTCAGTGCATACTGAAACATTCAATTTAAGCGATAAGGCAAGAAAATAAATAGAATGCCGATAAGGATGATAAACAATTGAATAAGGAACTAACAAAAGAGCTACATTAGAACGATGAGGTAAAGTTTTTGATGAAAATTGCTATCGGTTTATCTAATTTTATTTTAACCGGAATTTAAAAATTCCTCGACACATTTTGAACACTTTTCAGCAAAATGTTATATCATCCGATTATTCCACGCTCTGTTAAGGCATAGATAAATGAAATTTGTCATTTATATTTATTCATGGCAATCATATTTATGTCTTCCCCATGATCTAGGCTTTCCGTGTTAGAGTTCTGGTTAAGGCACGGTTATTCTTCACTCTGTGTTCTGTCTGTGAGGTGTGTCAGATTTCTGCCCTCGGGTATTCAGGGGTCTTTTTCCTCACAAGTTACTGCACTCCCTCTTCGTTATAACGCAGATACATCATCATCATCAATCATATTTATAAAAATGGTAGAATTCGGTTTTAACGGCTATCAAAAAGGGCTAAGATTTTTTTTTCTCGCATATGTTTCGCACGCACGCACCCACCCACCCACACTTTGAGTTTTACGATAGTAAAAAAAAAATCATTTACGAGATATTAGATGTGGAAGATATGAACATCAATTTCCATTAGCAAGTCGCACTGATTAGACCTATTTTCGAGCAAAATTGTAAAAATATACCCAAATATGAAATATCAAGTTACATAATCATATGCTATATAGTTTGGCAGTTAAAATTACCAAATTGACAAAAAAAAAAAATTCTTTTTTTTCTATACTGCAACAACTTCCAAGTACCATATAAATAAATAGTATTTAATAATGCAAAATTAAAGCCCAGTAACCTTATAAATGTAGAAGATAATATAAAGCAGGTGGCATTTATCCCCCATTAATATGGATACTGAATCGAATAAATGTATGAAAATACAGCTCAGATAACACATTAGTGTATTTAAATGTTCACTTAGTTTTGAATAATAAAGAAAAATGTGGTACTGAATTTCTAATAACATTTAATCTAATGAAACAACTCGTTGAAAGTTATCTTCCGCTCGAAGTTAAATAAAAAGCGGATACAGTTTCTAGCGTTAATGAGCAAAATTAGTGTTTCGTGAAGTATAATTCTGAGATTTTGATGCATTAGTATTAGTTTCCGAGAGCTGACACCGTTAGTATTTTTTTTTAAGATAGAGATAAACCCTAAAATAATTAAATGAAAGTATCAAATGTAGCTTACTGATGTGGTGAAAGTAATTGGATTTTCGTTAAATGAGAAAGGAAGTACACGTTTTGAAGCTGAAGTAATAAGATATATTTGTCTAGTATAATAAAAGAAATCTTATAAATTTAAAGGTATACATCTTTAAAATCATTTCCAGCTTTGGGATTAATTTTTTATTAAATGAAAAGAATGTGAAGACTTTTCCCATTATATACTCGAAGTTTTATTGTTGTAATTGTATCAGTCAGAAATTTTAAATCAGTATCGTTAGAATGCAAATGCGTGCACAGATTCAATCTAATTAGAATTGGAATAAATGATTCTTTGAATTCCACCTGATTTCCTTCGTTGAGAATAAACTGATAAACTGATTAAAGCCGCAAACGAGTTTCAAATCTGTCGGATTATAGCTTTCCAATTTTGATAAAAAATTTTTAAACACTTTAATTTCTTCTTGCATTACACACACTTTTTAAATCAACAAACTATATTTAAACATAAAATTAGTCGTTCAAAAATGAAAATTAAACATTATATTTTTAGTGATAAAATATAATGTTGATATATTAATAAGAGATTATTTAGAAAATATATTAGTATATATTTTCTAAATAATCTCTTATTAATGCACTAATTAGAGATTAATGCATTAATAAGTTAGCAAACAGTGGAATATTTGTTGAATATAATTTAGGGAAAGAGTTGCTCTCGTTCAAAATTTTGCTTGTTACATCAATTATAAAATCTTATTAAACCATAGTATGAATGATTCAGACAACTTCATTGAACGCTTTTACAACAGCAGTTAACTAAACATGTCTCTTAGCTTATTAAAGTAGCTACAAAAACTGTTAGAAATAAATACTCAAAAAGGTTTTACCAAAACTTTCATTCAGTCAGAGAAAAGAGCTCCAACTAAAATAACAAAAACAGAAAGTTTAATAAAACAAGTACTCATGCAAGCACACACACCCTAGATATTTATTTCTGTTTTGATAACTGCTTGCTACTATTTGGGTGAATTCTTTTTCTGGTTGGTGATTATATCTTCTGGAAAATGTAATATTCTGAATTTCGGGATTTATTCATGTTTTGACTATTGACATTGAACAAAAATTAATAAGGACAATTTCTATGCGACATAGGTTAGCATTTTATAAATCATAACAATAAATATGTCAGAGGCAAAATTTTTACAAAAAATGTTATTAATGCAATAATAAAACACGGGAATATAAATCCAATGACAAAAACAATGCAAAGAATTGTAAAATATTTTTAAAATTTGTTAAAAATTATATGATGGTAAAACTAGAACCAATGTAAAATTTAAAAATTATTCAAATTAAAAAAAAAATATTTTTTCTGGAATTCAATTCTACGACATTACCGAGGAAAATTTAGTCACAATTTTCAATACAAACGCAAATTGATATTTTGATTAATTTTGAATTTAAAATTTAATTTAAATTTGACTTTTATTCTTAAGAAGAAATTACTATCCAAGTAGTAACTACCTATAAAAATGATAGCTCTAAATCAAACGATATTTCCTATATAACACTCCGAACGATTTTACATAATGGATGTTAAAATTTAAGATAGTAAATCAGCTTATTAACATACTCTTGAGAAGATCGACATATCGAAGTTGTATTGATCGTATGTTGATAAAAGAGCTTATTAAAAATAACTCGCTCCATGATTAATTAGTAACTGAATGTAAACCATTAAAATATCTCTTAAGTGATCTATAGCTTGTTTACAACCATTATATAACTTTTATCAAAAGTATCAACAATTTGTTTTTTATCATAAGTACCGACTTTTTCTAAACCAAAGTTCTTTTGCTTTGATTGTAGAATCTTTTAAATAGTTAGTGATTATAGTAATATTTTTGCAATTTTTTAAAAAAAAATTGCAAAATTGCAAATGCATTATACAAGCCATTAAAAAACAGCATCCATTTTGAACAAGAAGATTCAAACTTTAGTAGTTGTTTAAGAGTGTAGAAAGAGAAATAATAAGTCAAAATACCATAAGTTGTTTTAAATAATTTCAGAATTCTATATAAAACAAATAATTTTATATATATTATGCCGAAGACGACTTATGAAGTAAAAATAGTATGTATTTTCTAAATATTAATTTAGAAAATTCCTTATAATTATAAATATGAGATAGTAATATTTCCGTAAATTAAAAGTTAAAAAATAATTCAGATTAGCTCTTTGTTGGTAAGTGAATTTTGATGATGAATATTTCGAAGATAGTCAATACATCCTAAGCTTCATTTAACATTATTTTTCAACAAAATATAACTTTATTATCACAATATTTTAATTATATAACACAGCACCAAAATTGATTTAAGCTTCCGAAAAGATTTTTGTTTTCAAAAGTGAGTAAAGGATATCAAAAAATAAAATAAAATAGATAATTGATATTTTTAAGCAGAGTGAAAACACAATCATGTTAGAAGAAGAATGTCTGCAACTTCCAAATCTAAACGTAAATGTAGTATTAAAATCATAATCTCCAAAATTTCTTAATTAAGAAGAATACCAGAAAGAGAGCAATATTATTATTTTTAAAAGAATTACTCACTATTCTTCTTCCTTTAATAGAAAGAATTCAGTATTGCTCTGCCTAAAAATAGCTTTTAGCTTTTATATCTGAACAAAATGAATTTCTTAGATCTAGAAGAATATCCATTAGCTGCTAATAGCTGATTTATGTTCTCATACAATTATTGTGCAATGTAAGTGCTGCATTAGCTCAATAATCAAGGATAAAATAAGGACCTATTAAGTGTTTCTATGTCAACATTATATCATGACAACAGAAGATGAACTTAGGAGCTATTAAGGTGTTATCTTGCTGCATCATGTGTTTACTTCTGAAAGCCTAACATGATGTGCATTGACATCAAATAATATCATAAGACCTCACGTAATCTCCAGAAAATGATATTGTCTTAAGAGATATAAAACCACTATCCTGCCTTCGGATATAATTTGTGTAATATTTTAACAGTTGCGATAGATTCTTAATATAAAGGATACAGTAAAAAGTAACCAGCATCGTGCATGGACAGTCTTTTATTGTTGATGTATACAAACTTCATCACATGAAGAGAATTTCAAATTTCGCTTTTCATAGACTTCATAATTTAAAATGTAATAAAATATTATCGTTAAACGAGAGGGAAAGCTCTCCCGAAACCGAATATCCTTGCCGATTAATCTCTGGCATGCATTAACAGGAGCCAAAAATCGTATTTATTTTTTAAACACGTTTTTCTCAACGAACTGAAATAAAAATTTGGCACCAATTGTAGTTACTGTAATTGTAGTCACAAAATCCTGTACTAATTTTGATGTTTTTAAATAATACCACTTTTACGTTACCGTGTTTACTTGCTTCTGAATGTGCAGACGGACAGACAGGTAACCAGCGATTGGATTGGGTTCTAAATTTGGCACACGTCTACACTATAGATGTTAAATCTGTTCACCGAATTTTATCTACCTTGTTCTTACAGCTGGATAGATGGACTTAATCTAAAAAGATTTTATTCAAAATTTGATAGAAATCTGCAAATCTGGTGTAATCAGTATGCCAAATTTCAACCGTCTAGATTAAAGCGTTTTTAAGTTAGCTTAGTCACAGATTGACAGACGGATATTTTCTGAACTCAGGAATGTCTCAAATGTGAGGATTCATCAAAATCTTGAATTCGGATATTTTGGCGATTACTATACTTTCTTTATACTACGTATACAAGAAAGTAAGAAATTATTTTGATGTTAGCATTACATTTTGTCATAAAAATATTTTAGTTTTCTATTCATATATATGTTCATATTTTTATTTACAAAAATAGAAGATTCTGTAAATTTCAAACAATATTTTCTTTTTTCATTTTTCTTCTAAAAACAAATGTTGTTCTTACTAACGCCCTTTCTAAAAATTAATTTAAAAAATTCTGCATGTTATAGTTTGTTTAGTACATCTATAAAGATAAAAAAGAAATTTATGGATCAATTTGAACTGGAATAAAAATATACCGAACTCTTTTTTGGCCTTAAGCCATCTTCTGATTTGACGGCTTCTTTTATGCATGCTATAAATGAATGCGAACAAATCAGGAAGTGTTTATGAACTCGAATATAAATATAGAACTGTGATTTTTCTTTTCTACTATTCAGCCATATTTTTAAAAATTTGTACTTGGCAGGGCATTTTTTTTCTGTCAGTATATCACCATTTATGTTAATATCATTATAATGATTAGTTTTGAGTGGATCACAAACTGCACATATTATTTTATAAATGTAAATAAAACATACACACAGACATACATCTTTAATATTAGCAGCAATTCAGCACCGTGTTTTCCCAAAAAAGCATATTTCAGAACTTTCCAAATTGATTTTCACTATTTTTAGGATCGATAAATCTTCTTTTGTATAATGTTTTTTTATCTGTTCATTTAAACATGCTTATTTGGTTTCTCAACATTATATTTGGCAGAATTGGATGACATCTAAGGTTAACTACAGATAATATATAAACACTATTTGTAGCACAATTAAGCCATATGCCAATGTGCATGATTTTTTTTCTACAACTTTTATCAATTAATATGTGAAAACCGCACATAAGATTCTGCTAAAAAGATAACAGCTAATTTAGCTGAACACATCTTCCAGCTATTAAAGAAAAAGAAAAAGGTCCGAGCTTGCATGTCTGAAACATTGTAAAATAGGCTTGATTCTTTCTTCATCTTTGCCCAACGATTATATCAATCATTGCATTTTGTGCACAAAGAAGTTCACATCACAGAATTTACAGAAATAATGCTAGTCTAAACAATTTATCATTTTAAAAAGTATTATTACTGTCTCCATTTTTTACTATACAATTTTTCTTTCCTTTCTTAATCATCTTAAAAAGCTGACAAAAATATATCAAAGTAAAACAAAATGCTAGATATTTTCATTAAACTTGAAAATTGCAAACAAAAATCTGACCTTGAAAATAAAATATTTTTGAAGTATAAATCCATTAAAAATATTAATACAATGACACTCGAGAGCAAAATTAAACTCTTTACATGCAAATCATTATTAAATAAATATTAAAGATATATTGGATCAACCATTACTTATTAAAAATAAAGGAAAAGTTGATATGAAATTATTATCACTACAATGCTCATTTTCTGAATTTTAAAACGATCAAGAATGGCTTTTGTGCAATGAAATTTTTAAAAAACTTTAAAGGAAAGAAATATTAAAAAAATCATTTTAAATCAAAATTTTGAAAAGCGATTTATGAGTGAACATTTGCTATTAAAGAAGAATTTAAATCCAAATTTGGAATCTGTAGATCTAACAGTCTGATCCGGAATCTATTTTTTAATGAGGATGTCCGGAATTTACAGAAATTATCACAATCTTCAAATAGTATCAAGTAAAAAAATGATAAGAAATGCAAAATATAATGATTAGATGTAGAAGATGGTGATCTTTTATAGCATTTCAAGAATTTAAGAATTAAGAGAAAAGTGTATCTAAATATAGTGAAAAAATTTGCAACAGAAATAAATGAATTTCTAGGATCATTAAGTAAATAGTGAGTTGGAAATAGTAACAAAAAGAAAATGGCTAACATGGAATGTCCATTTGCACTTAGACAAAAAGGTAGATTTTTTATACCAGATTAAATAAAGATTACGGAAGCAGTAATTACCTTAAGAACTAATAGTTGGTTATTAACTTGGAATACACAAAAACAGAAGATCTGGAACATTAATAAAATTCAGTATTTGAAGTACAAACATTCATTTTAGTAACCATTTAGAAGCATAGAATAACCCAAGCATTTATTTCAATGGTGTGTTTAAAATCGATTATAGTTTTGTTTGCGTTAATTTACAGAATCATAAACAATCATAGAATTGTAGATTCTATTGTTTCATAAGAAAAGATGAAAATTAAGAAATAAGTCCCACGACAGTAAAAATCCAAAATAAAATTTTAGGTTTTAAGTAAGATTTGCCTTAAAAATTGAGCATATCATTTCAATTTTTATTTTTGTGTAGAAAAATTGTGTAGGAGTAAAAAAATGAGCCACTTAGCTTAATTCGATCAGCTGTCGATCATGATATACGAAAACTATAAAACCATAATTTTAAAGCTAATAATGTATACTAGAAAAGGCTGTTCCTAAAATATCAGTAGATTGCCTACATATTTAAAATTGTATAAACTTTGAAATTTCCTACGGCAGCATTCTTTTTTTTTGACGCCATCAATGAATTCCCCAAGGAAAAATTGCTCAGAATACAATTTTTGTTTAATATACCATGATTACTCGGGAGATATTAGACATTTTCTGTCATGGGGTTGTTTACATGCTTGGTTGTGTAAGATATAGACATTCTTTGAATGTCCGTAATATTTATTTCTTATTTTTTTGATACTATAATAACATCTGCATTACAATCCTTAAGTTAAAATCTATTGTTATTTCCTGTATGACAAAATATTTACCATGAAAATTTCGGGCTGAAATTTCATTCTCTTCAATAAAGAAATATCCTTGAGGTTGAAGGTATGTTTAAATTGTACTTCAGCATTAATTGCCATTAAGGTGGAAACACAAAAATGGAGAGTTTTATTACATGGTCATATCTTCTATTTTAGGACGAACCCAAGTCACGGAGAGCTTCTAATTTTAATCTCAAATGTCTCAACTAATTTTACAGATAATTCTATAAAATAGTCTCCAGTGTTTTATTTTGGTATGGCACATATTTTTCAATCAACAGTTTTATCATTTTTTGTAACTACCTTATTCGCCGCTAGAGACACTGTATCCCATGACAACAAATTTAGTATATTATAAATATGCATTGCTTATATGCGGCTATGCAAGACACCATTTTGAATTAAAAAGGCATGAAAGGACTTTAATGATCATCCTATAGATGTATAGGGACATAATTCTGAATATAATTATACCATAAAATCTTTTTAAGAGGTATCCATTTTAATAATCAAAAATCGTTATTACAACTTCTTTGATCAAACACAACAAAATGAATTAAATTAAATTATCATATAACAAAAGAATATATTAGATCAAGAAATAAAAATCAATATGAAGAGTTACTAATTGTAAAATAATTGCATTGAAATTTAATTTATCAAATATAACATAATTATACTTGAGTGTTTGATGAAAGATGTATGCTTAATTTTGGCATCCATGTTTAAAAGTTAAATTTTTTTTTAAGTATATAAGAAACGACAATTTAGTGCTTTTAGAAAAATTATTGGCCAAATCAGGATTATTTAAATAATTGATGTCAAATAAAAAAATGAACACAAATATTTTATAAAAGAATATTTTATAATGTCTTCTTCGTTAGAATCAAATATTCGAAATAATAATTGAAGAATGAATTTCATTTGAAATTTTGTGCATATTTTTAGTTAAAAAATATTTTTGTTTATCACCGAAAGTTCCAGCAAAAGCATTTTTGCAAGAAATTTCTGCATTTCGATATTTAAATAAATTGAAACTTATTGTTTCAAAATATTATTTGATCTGCTTCTACCTTTTATTTAAATATGAATTTAAAACGTGTAATTTTATACTGACAAAACCGTGAAAAACTAAAAAATTAATAAACACTTTTTGAATTATAAGAATTGTTTAAAATTCTTCACTTTTGCTAGCTTAAGCTAGCGATTCCTTAAGGAATGAATGTAAGATACATTTTGAACTCAAAAATTAGTGCTAAATGCGTTATCTAAAAATGTTTTGAAGGCAGAATCTGTGAATGCGCCCGTTCATGCATCATTTTAGAATCAGCACATAAAACGTAATGTTATGAAAAAAATTCTTGTATGAATAAGTTGCCAATAAAAAAATTTAACTTTAAATTTTGAAACTTTATTTTGTACATTAAAAATGAGGTTTTAATAATCAGTAACGGGTGAATATTTTAAGCTCTCAAAGCCACCTGTAGCTGAATCTAACAACAGAAATGGCACCAACCTCAGGAGACTAATCATGATGACATAGAAAGATGGATTCTGTTAAAAAAATTATTTTTTAAAAATTGAAGATATGGTTACTTATGATGCTGTTGTACTAAACCTTACTAAATAGAGAATCAGCATGAAACCCGAATAATTTGGGCTATAAAAACTTATAGAACGCTTCTAAAATATTGTAAATTGATGTGGCCAAGCTCAAGCGAATATGTGACTTACATTACAAAAGGGATCAATATTGGTGAATCTGTGTAGCTTTAATCAATCGAATATAAGCTTAAGATTTCCCTGCAATTTTATATCTGTTACTATTATTATTATTCCTTCTTCTTTGCAATACTTTTAACATTGCACAGCGCCATAAGTACTTCTGTTGGCAATTTTCTTAAATTCTAAATTCTAATTTCACTCATTCAACTTTTCATATAATTATCAGTCTCCCTAACAAGTTTGGTACCATTGTTAGATTGAGTTACAGATAACTCTGAAGAACGCCAATTTTTTTTAAAAAAACTCCTCCGATAAGATATTGTAAAATATTTAGCCTGCATTTGAAAAATATATTCAAAAACGGGCCGTTTAACTTAGGGGCAACATTTTAATGAGCAATAAGACGAAGCCAGGAGATACAAAAGCGAAGATGCAATCCATCAAATCGTTTTTATTTTTATTTATTGTTCCAATTGGCACTTAAGCCATTGAAACCAGCGATTCGATTCTTTCTTTGTTCTCCGTTATCTCGACCGAGAAGTAATTTGGCAACTTTAGCTTTCTTTAGTTAACTATCTGTATCGAGGTTTGTTCTCAAATAGCACCGGTATTTCCAATCTAGGAAACTGCTTCACTGCTGCGAAAGTGAAAAGGATATTTAAGATCGATTTCTTTTAGTTCGCTTAGCTCATTTATTTTGTTTGAATCACCAAATTTTCCACATGCCACTGGCAAGTAAATAAATTTAACCCGAGACTCGATTTGGGAGAAGATAAGGATTCTTCATTTAAGTTATTCCAGTCCTTATAACAATGATAGATTAAACTTTTGAAATGCAAATGAACACAATTTGAAAGCTAAACACTTAAAATTTCATTCACACAGACACAAAATAAAAACTTGAAAATCACATTAAAAGTTTTTTTTTTCAAAAGAAATCTTGTTACCTTTTTATATAATTCAAAATTATATTGTTATATATTATTTTCATAACATTTGATATTTTTCTACACTGGAACTCAATTATTTGATATAAAAAAAGATATTCTTTTAAATATTCCTTTCGACAAGCTGGAAGTAAATAGTAATTTTCTTTTCATCTAAGTTAATATGTCATGAACCTCATTTCAGAGAAAATTAGGACTTGAAAATCATTTGTTAGTCGTAAATTTCTAAGGCATTTTAATTATCTAAAAAATTAAAATACAAAAGTTGTTCGACTTAATTTTTTTTTGTCTTGTCCGTGTTTTTCACGGAAAGGGGGTGCAGTAGCTTCTGAGGGTAAAGACCCTTGAGCACCCACAGGGCGAAGTCTGACTTGTAGCTCACACACACGACACAGCCCTTTTTAGAGGGTGTTCGAACTCATTAATACACTCATTCATCCATCCACAAGTCAGAATTTAGATCCAAATCAGAGACCGACTCATCTCTGATTCAGAACCCCCAGAGGTATCGTTTTGTTATGGGTACTTGGAGGACTTTGCAGTCTCGACATATTTAACGTGCCCCAACTGCCACAAGTCAACACGGTGGTCTTTGGCCGAGACGAGGACAGAACCCGAGACCTTTTGGTTACGAGACTGAAGCTCTACCAACCAGGCTACCGTGGCCTTGTTCGTCTTAATAAGGCACTAATTTGGCTAATTAGATTTATTTTTCTGTCTTCAATATTTAGAAAATTATTGTGAGATGGAAGTTTCACCTCCTCTCTCCCTCACCTTTCAATTCTACTCTCTCCACCCTCATTGAGCTAGATGGGCCATCTATGAAATTTTTACGTTTTTAACAAATATTCCAGGTCGGTTAAAATCAAAACGAAACTACAATTATTTTGTTCTCAAGATAACAAGGGAAAAGCATCATATACACATAATATATATAACTTTTGAGTGAATGATGGTTATGAGTTCTAGGGACCATAATTGGAGAAGATCTGCAAAAAATTTCTTGTCATGAGAATCATTATAATAGATAGTCAACCTGTAGGAATCTACCTATAAACGTAGGTCAGCAATTGAAATTTCAGTAGGAAAATTGCTAAGCATTTCCCACAGCCTTTTATTCTAAATTGAAATGTGTAAAAAGAAATAAAAATTCCACCTGAGTTTATAGAATGGAATTTAGGTTACATTATTATATTCATGATTATTTAGTATATTTATTGAATGAAGTAATATGCGTATAGTTGTCAAAAATAAAATAGGAAACATCTGCACATCTATACAAACTACTTAGGAACAGGTAGGACACTTGGAACAGGTTTGTTCCAATCTGTAAATTGATTCGCCGAGATAATCGACATAATTAATAAATTACTATTTCGAAATTTTCCATTACGGATATCAATATTTTTAGTGGAATGTGATAATTTGAAGTATTATTATTATCCAATTTTAAATTAAAATTAAGAGAGGCAATGCTAAAAAAAAATGTAAAACAAACATTTATTAGAGCTCTATATTCCTGCTAAGTTTTAATTTTTTTGAAATTAGTTCGGGAAATTTCATACTTTTCACTAATAACTCCATTTATAATTTTTATCTCAAGCAATAATGCAATTGAATAAAGATCCTAACTCGTTATTTTTATGAAGAAAAGATTAATTTTTATCTGAAGAACTTTGACTTAACAAAAGTATTAAAAGAAAAAAAATCAAAAACTTTCCTATACGTTGTCAAATGTTTCATAGATTAAAACTCACCGTCAGATGTAGCAAAATGTAAATAATGTGAATACAAATATGGAAATGCAAATAAAAAATTCTTATATTTTGAAAGAATAATTACGTAATAAACACAGCCATTAGAGATCTTATTTATTTAAAAATACGTTCATGATATTTCTGGTGATTTATCTAAAAACCATATTGTTTTGAAACAGATATTAACAATTAATTTAATTAAGTAAATAATTAATTAACAAAATTATTTAACTTATCTCATTTTTGTTTAGAAATAAGAAAGCTTTTAAAAACAAAATCCACCCAATTGCTGATTAAACAAAACATTTAGATTTAAAATTAATTTCAACACTATTTTTAATTTTTAACATAAGTTTACCAAAACGAGTTTGATAAAAAATCGTGTGAGGTTTATTACATTTTGCGGGAAAAAAACCCGCAAGATTTTGAATATTTAACCCATTATAGACATTACATCTCAATGTCTGACAAATTCACATTTGATGCTTTCTGTTTAATGCATCTATTAGCAGCCAGCCTGCTTAGTTCAATTTTTTAATATTATTTTTATGGATTCTTTTTAATTTCATTAATCTTCAGGGAAATAACTTTGTTTATTACTTTTCTAATTTATGAATTACATTTAGATTTTTTTTTTCTATAAAAAAGATCCGAATAAAACATTTAAAAGAAGAATACATTTTTCGAATTATACCAAATAAAATAAGATAGTTATTTCTGGAGGGAAAACAACTGTATATGCGCTTTTGTCTACTTCACCGCCCTCAACAGTTCCTTAATAATACTCGTGAGAATTTTCTCTTCCCATATTTTAGGTCTCTCTGCCCCGTAGCTACTTGCAAAGCCCTTTACAGGCGATTTTTTTTCCTATTCTGCCATAGAATAGCGGTAAAAATATCAGAGAGACGAAGGATACAAAAAAATTTTTTTTTATATATATTTTTATGAGTTGTACGAGAGCATAGAGATAAGTAAATAAATAAATCAAAATAAAAGCATAAAATTCAGCATAAAGAGAAGGGGGAAAAGTAGAAAAAAAAAGGTTCCAAAAAGGAACGGAGAGAGTGTCCAAAATACGCCTTCTTTTTCCGCTATCGTGGTCTTTTTTTCACCCTGCATATGTTTATTAACTTTTTTTATATGAAGTCCTTACGTTGTCGGTTCCAGCAAGTATAAGATGACTTTTCGAACTTCTTTTCCCTTCCCTTTCAAGGATGAAGAAAAAACAAAATATTAGTATAAAGAGTCGGATAGGAAAAAAAGATCTCATTTTTTCCCATTGCGTTCCCTCCTTCTATTACACAAACTACTTTTAAATCCAGATTGTCGGTTGTTTCTTACGGCAGCTTGACATTTCAGGAGATTTGAGAGGCTTTTTATTAACCTTTTCCTTAGACGGTTTACATTGTCCGTAAACATTTCTTCGTCGCCACGAATTTGAGTCGATCATTATTTTAAGTGGGGGCAGATTTTTGCTTTCTGTCTGGTTTTATTGGAGTAATGGCGTTGTACTTTTTTTTACGTAATTGCGTTTTATTAAATTTATTTGTTTAAAACTTCTGAAACTTTTATCTTTCTTTTTACAAATTCAGTATAATTGAAGTCGGTTAAAGTGATGAATTTGACAGAATGAAAAGGACTTCCTTTCTTTTCCTTTTAAGTGGATGACAAATTTTTTTTGTATTAATCTTATTTTACATGTCAATTTTACTTGGGCTTGAAATTTGAAAATCATATATTAAAGTAGAAAATTTCTCACAGAATTCAAACTATTCAACTTCAAAGGATTTAAAGAATTTAAAAGTAGCAGGATTAATGGAAATTAGAGGGAGTACCGTAAAGAATTACTTATATCGGATGAATAAATTCATCCATTACGCTGTGCTCATATAATCTAGGATCTTCATAGGATTATTTAATTAATAAATTAAATTATTTTTGGCATATTTCAGCATCAGAGTACTGAAAAGTTAACAGTTATGAGATGATATCAATTAGCAAAAAGATTAAACTTATATCATCTGAATTTGCTAAAGATTTTGCTATATGTAAACGGGTGATTAAGGATTAATGTAAAATAGTAAGAATTTTTCTGGGGTAAACCATTGTGAAATTTGTCTACGAAAAAACAAACAAACAAAAAGCAACAGTAGGCTGGGTTTCCAATTTTTATGTTTTAATAACTGAACCAATATCATCTTATCAAATTTGAATATTATTGTTATTCGAACGTAGGATTTGCTACAACAATTTGGTGACCCATTAGAGTCGTGAATAGGAATCTGAATTCTTATGGTCCAGCAGAAAACTTTACTACTAGTAAACATGAATATGTGTTCTATAAATGTTTTGGCGTTTTACAGAACATACCGTAAAACCTAGAACTACCAAATTTCGCACATAGTTCGCACAAAGATATTAGTTTGAAATTTAAATTTGAATTTTAATTAACTAAAAATGAAGTTAAATCTGATTTTTCATACAAAATTCGAAAATATTATTATGCAAAATGTTTTTAAAGCCCTTTAAAATTAAAAAAAAAAGAATTTTCAATAATACTTAATTTTTTTATTTTCTGGTAATTAAAAAAAAAAATTTCAAGCTCATTTTACTACAATATATGTATTTTTGTAGAAGTGAAATTCAAATAATTTTCACTGTTAAAGTAACATTTCATTATGACTTTTTTTCATTTTTGATGATTTGGCTGATTTTTTCATATCGAATTTGGTTTTATTTAAAAATTGCTTGTAATAAAATTTTTTAATATCATACTAACGTTTCATTCAGTTTTGCAATTTCAGGACGTTTATTCAGCCAATTAATTTCAGAAATAATCAAAGATGATTTTTTTAAAATTGCACAACAGAGTTTTGATTACCTTTACACTACCACTTTTTGACTTTTTTGATTTAATATGCTTATTACTTTTTAAATTTTAAATCCGTAAAAGTTTTAATGACTAATCTTCTGAAGTATCATGCAAATTATGAAATATAGTCTGAAAAACATATAACATTTCAGGAATGAAGATTTTTTTCGGCTTTCATATTTTTCCTGCTGCGTTTATATTATTTCATTTATAACGTCTTTAGCAAACATGCTACTAAATTTCGCATTAAAAGACATTTAAAAACTTTTTAAAATTAAAGTACACATTTTACGCGAGATTTCAGAAAATTAAGGAATCGTATAGCACTTCGAACAGTATTTTATAACTCCTATAATAATGTCAGCCACAAAATTTGAAGATTAAAAAATATTTTGGAAAGAAAGCCATTGAAGGTAAATTAAATACTAAGGATTTTACTAAAATTTTGCGTATCCAAATTAGTTGGCAACTAAACGAGGCTAGAACTTCATAAAATCATGGAAGAGAAAGAAAAATTATATATTGTTTAAAAACTGTGATGGAATTGATACATTTGCAAAATAAGATTATTTTGATCATTATTTCACCACGCTATTTGCATAAATGTTTAATTTTAACGGTTGTATTATAATTTTTTCTATTTTACAGTACATTTATTTATACAAAAATACGGTGTAACTTTATATTTAAGTTTATGTATAAAACATTACTTATTTTTTTAAATTTAATATTTTAAAAGTATTTTTTAATTGATAAAAATATGCATTTGAACTTACAAGAAAACAGCAAAAAATATTCTAATCGCATATAAACAAATAGATAACTTCTTTATCAAGCATAGTTTAAGATTTTCTTATAGTATATATTTGTATGAATTTATATAATATATATAAAGTTAATGTCAGCACAAAGTCGAATTTAATTTGTTAAACGCCCTTTGGAAACAGCTCACAAATTTGGATTGTTTATATTTTTACTGACAGAAGATCTAAGACAACGTTGTTTTTTTACTGATTCAGTGCTTATTTCAAACACAAAGTGGCTGAAAACACGCATAAATCTCAAGCACTATAATTCAATCGTCAACTTTAAGGGCGAAATTTTTTCATGAGTTATTTAGTTTGAACGAAAGAAGTTAAAGCGATAAATTGAAAAATAAGAAGTAAGGACGAATAAAACTGCTGAATAACCATTTCTAAGAAGATTTAATCGGCAAAAACGAAATGAATCTGTTATTCGTTTTCGTCTAGAGCGAAGTTTTCAATCCACACGAATATAATCGTGGAATAATACTTCGTTAATTAATGTAGTTTTAGTTTCCTGTTAGAAGCAAAAACGTATATGCTATGTAGAGATCAAGCGAAGCATAATTAATCAAAAATCTTTACAATATGATACTTGAAAATTGGTGAGGAAATAAGCAAAGAGTGCAACCCAGTTAATCCGATATGCACACTATTATAACATCGCAAGACTGGCGGAAGTCTAATTACAGTCCAGAGACATACATATTTAGAGACAGTATTAATTATGTGTTTTAATTGAAAATTAAAATTAAACTATTTAAAAAATTTTCAGCACCTTTGGGTTAAGGACATTTCTGAATTGCACTTTAATACTGAATGCACTTTTGCACTTATACTGGTTAAGACTACCCTGAATATAGCGATTATTTAAAAAAATTCATATACACAAAATAATATAATAATTAATTAAAATTTTATTAATCATTTGATTTAGTGAAGTGAAATAAATCTTATATAACAAAAAATTTATATAAAAAGAAAAAATATATAATCCTTTTGTACAACATCTCATACTAAAATTATCACTTTATTTAATAGATATAAATATTTAATGTCCCATAAAATTCAAGTTTTTTCGAATCTAAAAATAAATTATAATATTAATTTTATGTCTATTTTATTTTAAGCAAATACAAAATTAATAATTATAATGACTGAGTATCATACCGGTATATATATAAAATCAAATTCATATTTAATATTTTACACTAAAGCGATTCTTAGAAGTTTTCTCATAAATTAAATACAGCATTTCAAGAAAATTAAAGATTCTCGGACGATTTAAAACAAATCAAGCTGAGTTGAAATTCACATCTGTTCAAGAATTATTGTTTCTATTACTATTTGGTACATCAAACCTCTTCTTTTTACTTCCAGATTTGTGCCTAAAACACAGTCGAAAACCACTTATTCAAAACAAAGTGGATTTAATTTATTCTTTTCGAATTAAAATTTCAAAAATATTAGATAGCTTTGAAAAAAAAATACAGATGCTTGTTTCAAGTGATTTAGCGGAAAACATTAGGCAAATATTAGCATAAAGAACAATTCTTTAAATAATTATCTTTTTCGCTCAAGAAAAGATATAGCAAACTTTGAAAATTCGAACACGACTCCTCTAAGCATTTGCATATTTTAAATAAAATTTATAACTTTAATAAGCACAGGAAATTTGATTTCTAAGTTTATTCCCACTCGATCGTGATTTTATATTTAATGAAAATTTCTGTTCCAAACAAGAAGCATTAAATATAATGGCAAGGGCTCTTAACTTTCTACATTATTCTTAAGCGATTCATATATTTAATTTCCTCTTATAATCAAAAATGATTTATGTAATATCGAAATAAACTGCCATATTAATAACAATTCGTAAAAGATGTCGTAAGAATAAATTATATTCTTGTTTAAAGGGATTTATTCAAAGTTTGAAAGAGAATTACCGAACACCTGTTATTAAACAGCACTTCATTAAAATAACAGAATACCTTTTAAAAATGCGTGCCTCTTGTTCAGTAGAAAATTATATTGCCACCATCAGTAGAAAATTATACTGCCTAGCTATAAATAGTCAGCAAGTTTTTCCGTTGGGCAATTGTTATAATTATTTATAGTTGGGTCAAGGTTTAAAATTATTCTTTGATAAATATATCAAAGACTACCACCTCCATAGGTTCGAAACCATATATGAAATAAA
>JAPMOQ010005512.1:341450-417424 GCA_026543055.1 Argiope trifasciata | reverse complement strand
TGGTATGTTATATGCGATAAACTATGTGGTATGTTATATGCGATAAATAAGAGTAATGTTTAGAAATGAAATATATTTAGTTAAAAAAACATTCGCACGTATGCTGATAGAGGTAATAGAGCCAGACAGCGAACTATGCTATATCCACCTCTGAGTCAGATTGGTAGAATCTCATTTCATTGTAAACGAATGATGTTAAGGAAATTATACTATTATAAACAATGCCCTAAAATTAACGCAATATATGAATTTGTCACCTTTCATTCTGGAAAACGACGCCAAACCTATTTTTTTAAAAAAACCGTTTGACAGTAGATAGTTTAGGGTTGGAGCGTTACACGATAAAACGCGTTTTCCTTGTTGAACCATAATTCAAAAATAATGGAAGTCAAATTGCCCTAGTTTGAGTATGGGTTCCCTAGATCTTGTGAATAAACACTATTGGGTTTCTTTTTATGGGGTTATTTGAAGTCAAAAGTCTAAGCTAACATGGCCACAAGAACATTGAATTGAAGGAGAAAATTCTACTTTGTATCAACGAAACTAAGTCACATTTATGCAACATTTGCATGGAAAACTTCGACAAAAGAGTGCGCATGTGCTAGCAAAGGCGTGAAGACCATTTGTCTTATGTGTTATTCCATTCATAATCCTATCTTGTATACGTTACAGCTCAATAAAAACATAATATTTCAAAGAAAAGAACTGTATGTTTTACTTAATTCAAATTTTACGCTACCACGAATCATGTAACCATCCATCTGTGCTAATCCTAAAATTCACATGCTTTTAAAAATAGGGTTGCCAACATTTTATTGTACAAATGGTGACAAATTGTGTTACGTTGTTCTATCGTGTAACTCTCCATTTTTATTAATTTTAAATTATCAGAATTCAAAGGAGTTTTTTAATAAGTTTGTCAACACTTTACTGTACCAATGGTGGTAAATTAAAATCTTGCCTAAATCTTGGAACATCCTTTATAAGTAGTCTTAATGTTTATCAGATTTATAAACCTGATATAAAATATCAAGTTAGTACAGTATCATCCAACCTTAATCTGTAAACGATCCTCAGCCCTTAATCTGTCTCTCAAACCTAATGTAAACGAAACTTTTATTTTAGTCCGTCTTCCTTCTATACTTACGCGATCTAGGGAGAAAAAAAAAGGAAAATAAATAGGTAAAACAATGATAATAGTAAAAAAGTCCCTAAAGAGGGAGAGAATGCAAGCTTTCGGAATCTGAAGAAACGGATATTTTTTCCTCCAAGACTGATTTATAGCGGGTCCTCTCGTATGAAAAAAAATTGCGCTTCTGAAATGCTTTGTTGAAATGAGTTCCGCAGAACTCTAACATAATACTGGCCTCGTAGGTAATCGCTCGGATTGACGGCATTTTTCGGAAGACATTTCGAAATGGCGCCGGATCAAAGCTCCCGAAACTTCTTTCCTCCCCCTTTCTTTAGTTGCCAGCATTCCATTACTTTACATACGTCGAGATAAAATTAGGTACATTTATGGTTTTTACGACCATTACTGTGAAAAGATGGCCACTAGTGGTAGTTAAGGCTAAAAGAAGAACGCCGTATTGCAGACATAAAATCCACTTTTTGAAACTTTCCACATCAGCGTATATGTATTCCGCTTATTTATTTATTTTGCAGATATTTTAAAGCTGTTTGCATTGAATGGGGCTGGCAATAAAATTCGCATTTTAACTGAGGAAAAGTTTAAGATTTATATGGAAGGATGAGTGGAAGACATTTTACTTTATGTGACCAATTAATTCTGAAACAAGAAGAACCTTTGAAGAAAAAATAACTTTTAAAGTTTGGAATTGAAAATTTGAGTAAAAGAATATAAAATAATTTATTTTGTTTTATTGATTTATATTTTTGTTTATAAGTTGTAAATATAATGCAAATTCCAAATCAAAACATGGGCGGTTTAAATTCTAAAATGGAAGCAAAAAAGACATTACAATCTCGTTCAGCGTATATCTAAATGACTGATCATGGTCTGTGACTGGTCAGATCATAAATGAAGGATATCAAGCTCATTTACTAATTTTTTATTTTAAAATTAACAACGCAAAATTTTGAATATTTAAGGACGAAAATATATATTCGTTTTACAAGCAAAAAAATTGTATTCTGTGCTGATGAACACTTATTATACCACATCTGCTCAAGGGACTATTTTGAATTTGCAGATTCAATATATCAGCGAATTGTAAATGTAATGTAGTCCTAAGTAGATACATTGATTTCTTAATAATTTTTGTGTATTCATTTGAGTTTTTTTTAACAGGCCTCGATTTAACAATATTCTGGTATTTTAGAGTGACCTACATTATTTTACAATTAAAAGAGAGAATATGTGGCAAAATAAATAAAGGATAAAAGAATCAAGTTCGAATCATCGTAATATTTATTCTTAAAAATTGCTCTAGTTTATTACATAGTAGCTAAAACATGTGCAGGTAAATGATGTATTTAATATTGTGGCAACGCAGGTACGGAGAAATCCATCCACTGCAATAATGAAAATTAATATTTTATGCATAGCAATATTTTTAAAATTATTAAAATCAGAAAAAATAATAATGTGAAAAAATTGATACATACTAAAAAACTAATTTTTGAATTTTAAAACGGCATCAAAGTGATTTCCATGTTATAATATATATAGAAAATATTGAGAGAAGATATTAAATGTTCGATTAATTTCCTATTAAAAATTTAGATACAACTTTTGAAAATATCTTCCATAGTTAGTACTATTTACCCAAGAAGTAACCACATCATAAATTCTTGTTTTGTCCCATATAATATTTTGAATGATTTTGTTTTTTCATGAAGCATTGCATTTCACAATTTATAGATCACACACCAAATTATAAACATTATCGCGTTATATATTAAGAAGAAATGCCAACAAAGTGTATATTATATTTAGAATAGATTTATATTAATAGATATATAATATTATTTAGTATAGATTATCTCCCCCAGTGAGTAATAATGCAACCTGCGACAGATATAATTATTGTTATTTATCGAATTATTAAAAAGAATTTTGATATCCGTGGCGCCAAACCTATTCAAAATAATCAATTTCTTAAGATAAAATTTATAATCCCGTAAAACTTAAAGAAACAATTAATAAAATGTAAGATTAATTAACAAAATGTTTAATTTCTGGTTGTGACGTATAATTATATCATTTTTTACGAAGTTAAAATTAATGGCAGTCATTTAGATAAGTGTCATTCGAAAGAGAACATTTAATTACAATTCTTACAATTAACTGTCTGTGATTTGTTTTTGTATTCATGTCTAGACTATAATCAAATTCAGTTTAAGTTTTTTGATTAATTATTTGTTTTTCAAATACTTGGAAACTTTTTAATAAAAATCATAAGTAAGATTAAATATTCAGATAACAAAAATATTTAAACAAGTAGGATGAAATATTCTGGTAATTTGGGTTCAGTAACAATTTCTAATATCCCACTTTTTAAAAAAAGTTTTTTAGAATAATATATATTAATATACAGTGCAATATGAGTTACAAGTAATAAAGTTGCAATGAATATTTTGGAAATGAATTCAATTTTTCTTAATTCTATTTTTAAAACGTTTCGATAACATTTCGAAAACGTTAAAAATCCGAATTATATAGAATGGACTTTTTTTTTTAATCAATAAATTGACTATATTCACTTAAATTAAATTATACAGTATGCTTAATTTAAACAATTTAATGACATGCATTCATTATGGGCAAAGGGATGCATTCATTATATGCAAAGTCTGAAAATTCTAAAGAAAAAAAAAGTTTTGCTTAAGAATAATCTTCGTAAACTTTTCCCATATTTCATCAAGAAGTATTGGCTAAAGTTTGTGACTTGACCGGCATAGGGGACTTCGAATAACTTTTTTTTTGGCGCCATCTGTCCGAGTAAAATAGCATAATCAAAAAATAATCAGGTAAATTATGCAGCTTTTTTTCGCAACACACAAAATGAACGATTCATTCGCGGAAATTTCCGTACAGGTCTTGCAGAATTTTTTAAACACAAACTTCTAACATTATGAGAGTAAAATGTTTAAATTGTACTTATATAAATAAATAAGGCAAAAATGCTGTTTTTTACTTTAAGGAAAACTTTTTAAAACTTTGAGAGATTTAGAAGGGGACTTACGGTGACTTTTTCTTGAAATTCCCGAAATGCATTAATCACATTTTGATATTTAAAATGATTAGATTTATATATCAGGTGAAAATATTTATTCATTAAATACAATTGCAAGTGCAATATTAAGTGATATTGGACAAAAAATTAATCAGAAAGATATAACGAAATTTCTCAAAGTTACAAATCTGGATTAAGGCAATTAAAAACTACTTTTACAGCATAATTAATGAATTAAGAAAGTATGTCTTAAAAAAATAAAAATAGTATATCTGAAAAATTCTAATATATGCTTATAAAATATTATTATTATTATTAGTTAGTTAAAGTTGCTGTTGTTGATAATTATTTCTAATTACTTCGTAAATTTGTTTCGTTAATAATTTTATTAAGAAATTTAATTTGATTTGATAGTTTACATTTTCTTATTAATAAGCTTTTATTATACATGCCATCATTTAGTTCTTTTAAAATGAAAGCTGAAGGGTTAAATGAATTCATTTGAAAAATACAAATATGAATTAATGCGCAAAATAAATACTTTTACAGCTTAATAAACGAATTAATAAGGTTTAAACCTTTAAAAAATAAGAATAATATATATGTGAAAATTCTAATATGCATTTGTATAATAATAAAATAATCCTTATTTAAATATATTTATTTTCTCGGTATTGTTGACAACTGTTATTAGTGTTCTTTATAAATTTGTCAATATCTACTATATAATATTATTTGACTTGATATTTTATTTTTAATATACTTTTACCAAACAAGCCGTCATTTAATGAAAAACTTAACTTTTAAAGGAATTCATTTGTATTTTTGTAACACGTCGATTCTGTTAAAGTAGAATTTTTGAATCCATAAAATAGGATCATAATGTTAAACATTTTGTGTAGCATTTTTATGGCCTTTCTACTCATCCATAAATAATATTTTAAGTTAAAACAATCCAGTATGTCTTATCTCTTTATACAAGAAACAAGTTTACAAAATTTTTATTTCCCACATTTAAAAAAACTGTTGCGTTCGGCGACCCAATTAGATGGTTTCTCAAACTCAGACTCAATTACATAATGCATGAATTCATAAATTTTTATTCCCCTCATTGGCCAATTTTTCTAGGAAAAAAATTCTTTTCGATAAGATGCATTTTCACACACAATTTTTCTCGCTTTTTAAAGCGAGGAAAAAGCCACTTTATCTTCAATGCAGAACGTGCATTCCAACAGAATGAAGAGAGCGAAAAATAAAGCGTTTAACTCTCAGCTCACATGCTTTTGAAATCGGGAAAAGGAAACTTTAATCTTCAAAATCTGCGAGCTCCATAACAAAAGCTAATCTCATCGCATGTCCTTATCGAACTTTTTCGTTAGTGTAGTTAAAATAAATTTCATTCGATAAGCAGTGTAGGAGTCACGTTTAACTCTTCCGGTTTTTAAGCAAGAAGATAAGATTTTTTCTCTCGCGTCGATGGAATGCGTTTTAAAATGTATTTTATAACTCAGCTTCCGGTTAAATTTACATTTTATTACAGAACTTTAACCGGTTACATCAAATTGGAAGCTCTTCAGCAGAGATAGCAATAATTTTACGAAACAGTTTTTAAAAAATGTTCATAGGGAAGCCCTCTAAATAAATAACTTTTGAATTTGAATTTTGATTAAAATAAAATATTATAGTCATGTTTATTAGTAAGGTTAGAAAATAAATTAATTTTCATTAAGCAGAAAATTATTTGGATTTAATAATGAAATTTTTTAATATTTTGCATACATGTAATGTTTCGGAGCAAGATTCATGACAGAGAGGTAATAATATAGATTAGTTAAATGAAAATATTTATTAGTAAGGTTAGAAAATAAATTAATTTTCATAAAGCAGAAAATTATTTGGATTTAATAATGAAATTTTTTAATATTTTGCATACATGTAATGTTTCAGAGCCAGATGCATGACAGAGAGGTAATAATAAAGATTAGTTAAGTGAAAATGAGGCAATGAAAAAATAAAGCTCGAACAAGATGATATCAATTTAACCTAGAGAGACTTAGAGCCATAATCGTATTTATAGATTCTTAACGGTTAATTGCTGGAAAATATTTTTATGATGAAACGTAAAATCCCTTTTTATACCTCTTTATTAATTATATACTTGGGAAAATGGGAAATAACATGGCATCGTTCTAAAGACTGGAGAATGAAATCAGTGGTACATGTTTCACGGTAAGTGTTTTAGCAAAATCCTTTAAGGGAATCACTGGGACTGTCTCTTCCATAAAATGTTTGTTCACTTCTACAATAAGATTTTGTTAGCTAATGATGAGAACTGAATATGTATTGTAGTATAGCATTTCTTATCTTTGGCTATATTGGTTCAAAATTTGACGTATATCAATAATTTTAGCGAATAAACCATAAACCAAATTTCGTTTATGCAGATCATTATAGTTATCAAGCTCACACAGGGTAGGATATGCAGACAGTATGTTTTTTGACAGACATAGTTTGAAATGTATTACAGATATATAATTTTAATGAAAATATCAGGTGGAGAAATACCATTCATTTAGTTCTTGATAATGAGGAACATTTTTATCTAAGAAGAATTACCATCTTTTTAAAAAACAATAATCAGATTATAATGTCATTGATTATGTTTCAAATGATCAAACATTAATTAAGTATTTTAATAATTCTATACTTAATAAATTATATAAAGCACAAAAGAAAAGTCGGAGAAAATTTTACTTTGTCATTTCCTAGATAGATAACTTGTTTGTTATGGTTTATAACTTTAACATTTTGAGGTTATCATTAAAAATTTAGAGTTTGCACTTTCCCTAACATATTAAACGGCATTATTTTGTAATTAAAGATTATACAAATATTATAATCGAATATGTCAATAACGAGCTTCCTCTAATAAAAAGAATATTTGTAATTAATAACCTTCGCTAGTGTTTAATAGATTGATTTAACAGAATAAATAGATATATGAATAAAAATGTGTATAAAAATTATGAAATTTTGAATAACTCGATAAATATGTGATCAACGTAATAAGCATGGTTTCAGACTACTAGATTTATCTTAGAAGTTATTTGAAATTTCAAATTAAAACTTCAGGCATAATTATAGCAAAAAAAACAAACAAATTCAAATAAAGTTATGTATTAGTAATGCATATAAGTACCTTTATTGGAATTTTACATATAGAAACTTATAGAACAATATAAAAATTATTGACGATAAAGAATTGTATCCAATAAAGAAAAACATGTTTATAAAAATACTTGAATAGGATTTTCCTCCCGATTTTTTTTGTCGTCGTAAAACGAAATCTTGCAAAGTATTTAATGATAAAAGAATTTGCTACAGAATATTTTACAAAGCTACCATTACTTCATTTCAAGTAGTGACGCGTGAAACCCCTCAGAGACAAAACTTTACAGTAATCTGAGACATTTTCTAAACTTCTGTGATGTATTTGAACCATAAGAATAAGCTACTGGAAGATGAAGAAGCATTCTTTTTCTTTCACAAAAGTTGTGAAAGTTTCTCTGATAACTACAAAAATGTTTCAAAACAACAACAAAAATATGTCGAAAAACACCCAAAGCTTTAAATTTTTCATCCAGTCTGAAAATATGCTATCTGAACACGTTTCGGAACTATTTTGTTGAAATGCTTTAAACCATGAGAGCTTATTTAAGGGAAAAAAGCTAACAAGACATATACGAAACGAAATGATAATATCAAAGGAAAAGATTTATATCATCAGGATGTGAAACTTCTGTTGGATATAATCCAAAAAGCATCCTCGTTATGAGAAAAAAAACCTTCCACATAAAGTAAGGAAAAAAAAAACTTTTTTTAAACCAGTTGTCTATTTTGTGTGCAAGATATTTTATAAGATTTGGACAGCAAATTCGATAAAATATTCTTTATAAACTTCTTAATATCTTCTTTATGTAGTTATCTTACATTGCAGAAGTTAACACTTGAATGAAAAATTACAAATATTTTTTAAAACAAATACATTTTTTGAATACTTCTCAAGAACTTTCTCGCCGGAAGATTTTTTTCAGAGGAATAATTCAACTTAATTCTTATCTCTTTAGAATTATCAGTAAACACCATTCAAAATACTCATATTATGATGAATTTAAATTCATATTTATTAATTTCCTACAGTAGGCCTTTTAGATACTAGAAGCGACGATAAAACTGAAGTCTGTTCCCATCACAATAGAAATACACACACAAAAAAAAATCACGTTTTTTTTATTAATTGATTTTATTATGAGATTTTGATTTCTAAGGTAACTTTGAAACAATGTTGTAAGCATTAACGATTTTTATCGCTTCACTTCGTGCGTGAGAAAAGGCTTTAAAAGTCAACAGTTTTATAAACTGCTTGAAGAATCAATTAAATAAAAAAAGTAGACTACTTGGATCAGGAAATAAGAAAACATTTTAAATTAAGTTTATATGGACTAATTACACACACACACACACACACACACACACACACACACACACACACAATTCTTGGTAGGTGACGGAATTTTTAAATAAGATTGGTTATAGAATCAGTTCCTTACGAGTAAACACCGCAACGATAGATTTACATATATAATCACCAAAAACTGCACTCTCAATCTTTCCACTCCATCTACATAGACGTTTCAGATATTACGAAGCAATTATGTGAGCAAGAAGCTCACATATTCAACTGCTAAACTTTTAAGCCATTTAAATCAGGTACCTAAACCTGAAATATTAACATGGTTGTCTGATTGGAGAGTTAGCAGATTTCACTTTGAAATAAATTTTCTTTGACAAGTGGTTTCCGAAATCACAGCGTAAGATTTAGATCTTGATATGCACCTAAAGTGACGTTATTGTTACAACTATTTAATTATGGATGTATCTACCCCATAATTATAGATTTTAAATTCCATGTCTTTAATGTATTAAGAGCACTCTTATACAATGAATGTAATACATTGTTTTAATGTTTCATTAAAAAGTAGTTTTCTAATTAATTTTTACAGAAATATTAATAATATTGCTGTTTGTTTAAATGGGGTTGAGTTTTTAGATTAATATTTGATTAAGTTTCAAAAGAGGTACTGTGGATGCAGCTTAAAAGAGAATCGTCAAAATTTTAATGATTTATAAAAAAAGTCCTTAACATATCCTTTGAATAGCAAAACTCAAAAGATAATGGGGAACATATGTTCTGAAAAAAAGAAACTAATAGAATTAAAAATAATAAAAAAGGAACTTGAAACAGATTTTCTTTTCTAAATAATCAATATTTTGCAAGTAAAAAGAAAGCAAACAAGTTCAAACCATCATCATTTAAAATAATTCTATTGCTTCGATGATATTGAAATCATTAAAATCCAGAACTGTTATTTTCAAAATATTTTTACCTTTTTCGCTCACTGACATTTAAGAATATATTTTTTTGCGATTGTTTTTGAATCAAAGTAAATCGTAAATAAGGAATGTTGACAAGATGAGTCATTGAGAGGCTAATTATACGTTTCATATTAATAAAGATATGAAATATTTAAATTTTTTAATTGGAAATTGCTCAAGTTTTACTAGCAAATATAAACGTTTTCAATATTTTTGTAAAATTAAAAGCCTTCTTAATTAAGTTCATGCATATTTTGAGAGAAGCAGGTATGGATTTTTGGAAATTAAATGCCAAGTTGATTGTACCGCTCTTTATATGATGCAAGGACTAAAAAAATTAAGATATAGCAAAATTACCTTTCTGTTATTAGAAATATAAAAACACCCTTTAAACATTCAAAAATCAGCGGATTTCACAGTAATTAGTCTCTAGTGTATTGTCTGCTAATTAAAGGGTTTATGCATGATAATCAGGATCAATAATTATGACAGACAACTGAAAATGCTAAGTATGGCTCATCAAAAAAGTATTCGAGTTTTATTTTGTTGTTCATAACTTATAAAATATAAATTCAAAGAAAATTTGATATTCAGCTAGGGATTATATCCTCTTTATAAATATACAGAGTGCATTTGAATGAGAGGTTTTTCATATTTATATTGGTATCATATTCAAGCCTTTCAAATGTAATTTTTCATCTTCCAACATCATACTGAATAATCCATATATATAAACAAATTCATGCGTCAGAAACCCATATAAAAATTTCCGACAATTCTATTCAAAATAATTAGGGATATAGAATTAAAAAAAGAATTAGAGATTATCTTAATATTATCAAATTAGCCCACATTTTTAATACTTTACTTAATTTTTTTATTTCATTAATAATTTAACTTTATTTCAATAAAGTAAGACGACTTTTTAAAGTTTATTGTTAAGAGCAATAAAATATAGCTAAAAGTGAATTCGAAATATGTGCTTTTATTTGTACATTCATAACCGATATTATAATTGTTAAACAGCATTCTAGAGATATGTAGTGTGAAAATATCGAAATTTTTTGAAGACCTCAGCTGTTAATGTAAAATTAAAAATCTTAAACTTAAAAATAAAAGTCATATGCTTATTTTCAAAAACATGCCTTTTTAAATGCAATAAAAATAATGTAATTCTGTTGATTTGCATGTTTAAGTTTCCACCAAATAGAACTTTATTTTTTAAAAAAAAATTAGTTATTTCAGAATTTTAATACTTCATATTTTTTCGCTAGAATGAATGTAATAAGTATTAATTAATTTAAAGAGAGTTGGTTAACATTTTGAAAAGGATATTCTCAAAATCTAACGAGGTTGCATCAATCACATACTAGAATTTCTGTTTCATTTCATCTAGTAATGCTTTATTTAATCACATACTAGAATTTCTGTTTCATATCTTCCAGTAATGCTTTATTTATTCACATATTCAACATTATAAAAATTCGGACTTCATACGGAATTTTTTTGTCCGTATCTTGAGTTTATCTATTTAGAAATTCAAATATTATTTCTCCTGAAACGTAAGTGAAGTAGAATCTCTAACATGCACCGACCTTTTTCTTTATTTGTTTTAAAAATAAAAAAAGCAACACTAGAAGACATTTTAAAGATCTTTTTTTTGCTAAAGAATGTATATTATGATTAATGATACATAAGATAAAAATTTTTGATGGAAGTTGATAAAGTTTCTAATAGTGATTGATGTTTTACCTCTTATTCTTTTGTTTGGCATGATATTTTTTGTGTATTTCTATTTACTAAAAATCTAATTTATAATAATATAATTTTTATAAATCTAACTAAAAATTATAAATCAATGAATCGTGCCACTATTTTTATGAAAATACATGGTTATTGCGTTTCTTGTTTAATATTTTAAGGTAATATAAGAATTATTGTTAGTATCTGGAAATATTTTTTTTTAAATAGGAACTTTCTTTTAAGATTATAAATTGCCCCTTGCGATAGTTTATAACTGAACAGTTGTTTACTCAAAATTATAAAAAAATTATAAGAGCTATTTTTATCTGGACAATTTAAAAATGTATTGAAAATAGGTTGTTGTTTTCTGAAAACAATTGAGTTAGCATAAATTTGTTTGAAGACGACCTTTGTATGACAAATTATTTTATAAATTTATAAGGAACATATTTTTACTGCAATGAGTATTTATGGTTTTAACTGTGAAATACTTAATTTTGGAATAACAAGCAGTATTCGAATACTTTTTATTGACGAAGCTGTTCTTTAGTTAAAAAAGGCGGGAGTGGTTTTTCAGATGAACACTGGGAAACTTTCTCGCGCTCTCTCTAACAAAAGTATGTGTGTTATTCCGTATTGTAACTATTGATCACACCACTGGTGATCAATAGTTACGGAAGAGAATATTAGCATGGTGTTTTTTTTTGTTGCACAATTTTTTGGATGCAGTTTATACATAAGTACTAGGAAATGAATTAGGCATTGTTGCAGAGTGAATATAACCAAAATTTGATACAAAAACACAAATATGGACATAGAATCAGATAATTTTATATTGCATTTTTGAATTATTACATTCACATGCCTGAAAAACCACAGATAGATAGATGGTCAATCACCCTGGAAGATTTTGGTATCAAATTTCATAAATACCTTCACTTTAATTGTTAAATCAGTGCATCAGATCTCTTTCATCTACTTCTTTTCATTTTAATAATAGTATTAAGTTACATTCGAAAAGCTGGAAAGATAGATAGATTTTTCTTAATGAATTTCGTTTACAATTTTACAGAAAGTCACAAGTTTGGAGTAGAGATAATATACCATGTATTATCCATGTAACTCAAAATGTTAATGAGTTATCGTGAACAGAATTGCAAGTATGTATTTTTCACGTTTCTTTCAATAGTTAATTTCTTTCAGTTTTTCAAATTTAAAATTCAGCATTCATTGTGATTTTTTTGAACAATTACAATCTATATACTTCACATACAAATTTAAACTTCATGACAGAGATACGTCACATACGAAAATACATTTTTTTATTATGGTATATTATAGAGAAATCGGTAGATAAACAGCAAAACAACTCATTTTATACACAATGCAGGTAGAATACTTATTTCGGCAGCATAGAGAATATTTCAAAGTTTGAAGGGTCTTAAGTTTACACGTGTGGGCGTATATTCTTGAGCCCTTTACTATCTTCAGAAACCATGAGAAAATGCTCTACAAACTTTTGAATTATAACTAAACAAACAAAGCAGGAGGAAGTGAATTCAACAACAGGGAGCTTGGTCTCCAGCTCTTTTATATGCGTCGCTGCTGTGTTCGTTTAGTTGCAGAATGATCTGCCTTAAGATGTAGCGATATAATTTCATCAAAAGAAGGTAATAAACAATTTGTTAATTAATAGAGCTTATTAATACAAAAAATATTTATTACACTAAAAGATGTAATATAATTTTTAAGTAGAATTATTCTTTTTGATTTTGCTAGAAAAAGTGAGAGGTAAAATAAATTTAACTTAAGGCAACATTTATTTCAGATAAAAATTCGAAGCATATAGTTACTGTATTTATAATAATAAAACTATATCAAGAAACTAGAGTTCAATTTAGTAGCAGGGAAATGTTTTTTCTTATCTTTACCTTTTGGTTCCTTGGATCACACAATTAACGAATATTTCATTAATATTTCTCATCTATATAGTTTATGTCGGAACTTTTCATACATTCTCGAGTAACATTAATACGGGGAATTATTTTATCATTATACCAGTGAGATTAATTAATACATGCTTTTTAAAATCATACGTAGAATCTATTGGCGATATGATGCTAACAATTAAATTTTTAGTCTTCTAGTATTTAAAAAAAATTGGAGAAAACCAAGATATCAGCCAAAGCTTAAATGCAAATGTGATTCAGTTACCAGCACGCAAACATATTTATTTTAGACATGCAAGAAAACTATTATTAAATGTTTAATTGCATTACTAAATTATTTAGATAAGCACTGAGATCAGCCTGTAGAGCGGTTGAGCAATTTTAACTCAACTGTTTCTCTAGAGATTAGCTTGAAGCACCGTTATTCTAGTAAAATTGCATGGGTTGAAAACTGTGCAAATGTCAAATTTCCGCAGTGAGATTTTGTGAACATCCGGGCATAGCTGGAAATTAACGAGTCCAGTTCATAATGAAGCATTAAACTAGCAATTTCAGAATAACAATTTCAGTCGTTTTAAATAATAGCAGATGTCTTCCCTCTCTACTAAGTGCTACAGATAATCAAGTTGATATTAAAGATGTAATAAATAGCAAATGATGAATGGGGCATTATTTTGAAAATTAAGTTCTTAAACCAAAAACTTGAGATTGATACGAAGGTAGTGAAAAGAAAAATCAACGAAAATGTAAATCATCTAATCAACTGCAAAATCTTCTAAATATTCCACCACTTACTTTATTATCATGTGACAACATGATTCTATTTTGGTCAGGGGTATTTAAAGCCTCAAAATGCAATAGCCGACAATTGGCAATTTATCGTTTTTAGAGTAATTAGAATATGATAAAGCAAAGAAGGTTGTCACATTTGGCGACTTATCGTCAACAAAAAGTTAAAACTTGGTCTATCATGAATCCGATTTTCCTGTCTGGCCATTAAAGGACAGAGTCGTAAGATGGTATCGCAATCTAAAGAGAAGGAAATGGGAATGAACGCGAAACAGCGTGGTAAGGTATGGAAAGTTATATATAATTTTCCGATTTTTCTATAAAGCAAAAAATGTATTGAGATATTCAATCATTTCTCAAATGATTTTGAGAAGGGAACCATCCACACCTTCCGCCCTATCGTTTTTCTGAAAGTTGATGCAATAGTGACGTGACATTCTAAACTAGTTTAAATCGAATTTTCGCTTTTTTTTCCTCGCGTAGAGAAAATTTTTTAGAGCTCTACCGACTTTGAGAAGGGAAAAGCACATCTTCCTTCTAAATATCAGAGCATGGGTAGTCTGATAGTCATGTGATTGTTTCAAACTAGTTAATGATTTATATTAAACAAGACAAATAACAACTTAAAATATAAGAATGTTGTCATATGATAGCTTGAAATTGGCGATAGCAGATTTCCATTCTTTAAATTTAATTAGAAACAACAAAATCCAAAGTAAGCAGATAATTGATTCAAACTACTTAAGTTCTTCATGAAAGTAAATTTTAGTTAATCAAGAACACTTTTCGAAACATACTTTTTTCCCTTGGCTGCACTCTGAATTTTAATCAACACCATAGAATCATAAGGAATAGGATAATACAATTTGAGCCTAACGAGCCTTATTGATGAATAGCAGTTCGTCATTGCATGGGCGCAATTAATCTGTCAAAGTAGTCAAGATACATGAATAATCATATTGCTTTGATAACCGATCAAAATACCGCAGTCTTGTTAGATGACATATATGGTTCACGAATAACGATTTCGATCATACCCTAAATATTCTCAGCGGAATTAAAGTGAAAAGATCTAAAAAAATACATGTTATGAAATTACGCATAACATTCCTGAAACTAATGACAAATAATATGAACCTAGAAACGAAGATAATTATGGTTATAAAATATACTACCTCCATTAAGATAGACCAATCGATAAAAGGATTGCAAATAGTCATCAAACAGCTTGATATTTTTATAATAATATATCATATATACATTATTAATAGTTTATTGATATACTGACAGATATTTATATGAATTATTCAATCGATTCGATTTGATTAGAGAATTCCATTGCCTAATTAGAACTGATTCTACCAGTAGAACATTTCTAAATATACAATAAAGCCACCACCAAGTTTTATGTTTTATTGACAATGCAATTTTCTTAATTCATTGGGATTTAAGTAGATAAGTTATGCCAACCGTCAACTCTTTGATTCATTGAAAGAAGTATCTTCTGTCTCGCCATCCAGAGGTATTGGATTTGATAATTTGATACTATAGGGTGCGCCAGAGAAACTTACTTATTTGAAAGGTCAATAAAAACAAAATTGTTATTCAGTTAGTGTTTTAATTCTTTTTATTTGAGCAAACAGCATTCCCGATTTTTTTATACAGTTTTGAAAATGACATCGGTTAAATAGCGACCCCCATTGTGCATACACTGATTACTTCGATTTTTGAAGTTCGTGTACACTCTTTGCAGCGTATCAGTCGGTATGTAGGAAATGGCGTCACGAATTTTGTTCTTGAGGTGAGTTATTATCCGTGGTCGATCGGCATAAACCAGGGATTTCAAAGTGTGCCTCGTCACTGAAAAAAAAAAAACGATCGCGTCTTCAGACAGGTTGTGAAGAAGCATTTCACATGCATTTTGACGAGCAACAGAATCACGTTCAGTGAATTCTTGTACAACAGCCAATTTATAGGGATGAAATTGAAGGTCTTGATGGAGAATTCGTCGAAGAGTGGTGTCAGAAATTTCCAGAGCAACTGCGAGTTTGTGAGCTGAACGCCGGAGAGAACGCAGAACTGATTGCCTAACTCTTTTGACATTTTCCGGAGTTCTGGTGGTCGGTTGATTTCCATTTCTGGGTTTATCGACGTTCAAGAAATGAGTTAATCCACGACAGAATCGAATTACGGCTAGAAACGGGTCTGTTAGGAGGAATTTCAAAGCGAGCGTGGAAGGCACGCTGCGTAGTAACAAGTGAGCTATGTTAGAAAAGGAGCACTCGACAGTAAAAGCCCATTGCCCTCTAGACCAGAGAATGATGGCAACTAATTAAAGGGAGAAACAAACTTGGGGAGTTCCCCCTCCAGTAGCGCTACTTATCACCCCTCTATCTACCCAACTCACCGTTCGGGAGTTTTTTTCAAATAAATAAGTTTTTATGGCACACCCTGTACAAGTAAAGGTGTTCAAACCAAATATTCTTCAGTGTCAAATTCCGAGTGATATATCACAATAAAATGTCTTTAGATTGCAATTAGTGGAGAGTGATTTTAATAAAATTGTTTGTTGGCTCTGTTGCTATAGGTTAAGCATTGTTGATAATTCAGAATGTATTAAGATGTAGCACTTAATTTTCTTTGAGAAGTGACAACTTTCAGAAGAAAAGTTTTCACTTCTCAAAGAATTTTATCTTATTGAATTGTATCGTAATTGTATTTATTATTATCACTAGAATTTGTATCTTGACTAGTGTAGAATGAGAAATTTAGAAACAGCATTGATTACCTAGATATTAAATTCAATGCATTGCATTCATCCAAACATGGTCATTCTGTACTTAAACAAGTTAATTCAAATTTGATGGTTAATTATCACATTATTGCACATTTTACAATATATTTCCACAATATAAAATTACTGGATTCATTTAGTTCTTTACATTTTTTTCGATAAAACGCAACAGTCATGTTAAGTTGTATTTTACAGTTCCATAGTTTTGTGCATTTTAATGAAACATTCAATTAAACAAAATTTCTTTTTTACTTTCTCATACATGCAGTATAAAGAAAATATAATAAACGTAAAAAATGAACTCATGATTTTGACGAATCCTCATGTTTTAGACATCTATTAGTTCGATAAACAAATTCTTGAAAATGTTCGTCTCTCTGTGACGAAAATAAGTCAAAATATCTTTGAACTAGATAGACGAAATTTAGTATATGCCAAATTTGTAGATTTCAATCAAATTTTGAGCAAACTCTTTTCAAAGGAAGTATATCTGTCTGGCTGTTCGAATATAAGTTAACCCGATAACTTAAAACAGCAAAGAGATAGATGATTAAAATTCAGAACGCACATTAAAAATCTATAATGCAAAAACTTATCAAATTATGAGCCAAATCAAAAAAGGGACTTTCCGTCTGCCGATCTGTGCTTTAAAAAATATAAACGCGATAACTCAAACGCACAATGAGTTAAGTATATTAAAATTGTGACTACAAGTATAGCTTTTAACAAATTTTTGTTTCAATCGATTTTCAGATATTAGTAACCGCATGCTAGGGCTTCATCGTCCAATAATTCGCCAAGGGGAAAACGACAGATTCAGTCAAAATCACGCCAAAAGTTCGTATATTTGTGTAGACACGTCAATATTTCTCAACTATTCAATGCCAGTATCATTAAACACGTTTTTTATTATAAAACCTTTATTTAAAAATATACAGCAAAGTTTTAGGGGAACCACTCCCACCGGTTTCAATGATGAAAAGAAATTAAGAAAATGTTATCTGAAAAACATTTATTTTTATTGCATTTGTTTATCATTATTAAAGAATAAAATAAAAGGATAAGATCTTATTGAGGAACATATTACTTTACTTCTATAATAAAAACAAGGTCATTATCACATATATTTTGTTCAATTTGTATTTTTTGAATAACCTCATACCGATATTTAACATAAACATAATTTTATTTCCATTCACAATGCTGAAAACGATTTCTTAACCCCAAAACAAAGTGCCGGCATCCCTAAAAACATTGAATCTACGTGCACTTTTTATATAAAGAAGCAATGGATGCCACGAGCAAAACAATCGGCATAAATCAAGTCAAGTTTCGAGGAACAAAACGTCTGGAACTTGAAACAACTTAGAGGCACTTTCGTGACCAAAACACAAGAAAAGTCTTTTGATCTCCCCGGCAGATGGAGAAGGGAGAGATTGGGCATTTTTCAAGTTAGTGCCGCAACTGATTTTACTAACAGGCCAAGAAAATATTTATTCTAAGAAAATAAGTATTCTTTCTGCTGGAAAGAAAATCTTTTCAAATGACAGGAAAAAGAAAAGGCTTCCTCCAGATAAAATTACTAGAGCAACAGTAAGAATGATTGTCTGAAATCTTAGGAAACGACCTTTGCATACGATGACGATTGAATCTTCATTTTAGCCTCTATTCTCAGCTATTCATTCTCGTTTGAATACACTGTTGGAATTTTAAACATACTAGATGTGGATTCTAAAGGGATGAAAAGCAGTGACTTCAATGAAAGGAATTTTAAATAGAGAATATATTTTCTTTTCCCCAACACAAGCTCTTAAAATAATACTGATTAAAATGGAAATATTATGTACAGAGCAGTTTGGATTTTATTGAATCTGCTGTCATTTATTTTCAAGAAACCTTAAACGGAGACTTAATAAAAACTAATATAAAGCACATCTCTACAATTTATAACTACCACATACTATTATGTAGATATTTCTGTAGATGAAGATAGAATATACAGACTAGTTTTGATTTCAGTGAATTTGCTGTCATTTTTTTTTCAAGAAACCTTAAATGTTAACAAAACAAAACAAAAACTAATATAAAGCCCATTTACATAAATTATAACTATCACATGCTATTATGTAGATATCTCTGTAGATGGAGATAGTATCTACCGAGTGGTTTTGACTTTATTGAATTTTCTGTCATTTATTTTCAAGGAACCTTAAATGAAGACTTAATAAAAGCGTATATAAAGCACATTTGTATAATTTATAACTACCACTTTCATTATGCAAGTATTTCTGTAGATGGCGATATTATCTACATAGCAGGTTTGGTTTTATTGAATCTGAAGTCATTTATTTTCAAGAAAGCCTAAATGAAGATTTCATTCAAACAAATATAAAATCCGATTGCATAATTAATACTCTACATGCTATTTATTATCTTAATCTTTATAATTTTGTTCACGAATGGTAGGACACAAAAATCTGACGTCAGTTTTGAATACAGGAAATAAATCGTTTGATTAAAATAATAATGAAATGGAATTTTTTAAAACTTATTCGGAATGCTGTTAATTTTATGATAATTCATTTTATTTCACAAAGTCTTACATTTTTCTGTTATTTTAAATATCATGCTTGATGCAGCATTAAAAATGGAATTTGAAAAGTATTCCTGTTAAGTAATTCAAGGGTTAATGAAAGGGTTAAATGACAGGGTTAAAATTTTGATTTTAATTTCCCAGATTCATTGATGTACAACTACATTATAGGAATTCAATGTGAATATTTTCCTTAAGTAATAAAAATACGCAACGAGTTAAGTAATTATTTTTCCCCGATAAAATACTTTCAAGATTTGATTGAATTTCAGAGAAAAAAAAATAAAAACCACTGTATTTTTACTTTCTAAGAGCAAAATATATTCACTAGGATTTAAAATATAAAACAAAAAATTAAAAGTGAGATTGATGTAAATTACTCTTGCTTCCTAGTGTATATACTTCAAGCACTCGCATATATATGAAACGAAAATAGCTAACATAATATATTCAAGTGCACAAACAAGTAGAATAGGCCACGTTAATTTAACATTTGTATATATTGCGTAAAGAAAAACAGATGCCAGAATATTGGAAAGAGCAAGGCAATTGCAGTTAAATGTTTGACGACCATGGCATCATTTTATTTGACCCATTTAGTTAAAAGGAAGAGGGGACTGAATAAAATGAGATTATTGCCATTTATTAAAAATAAAAATACGTGTAAATACACAAGACAAAATGTGTCCTGATATCTCGCCGGTGCCTACAATATGTTTACACGTATATAGTATAGCTCTGTGGATGTTTGTATTTAATCCAAGGAAAAATTCTTCTTTACTTTTTCTTGTTTATTTTCACACACACACACACAAATACATATATATATATACACTGAAGTGACAAAAGTCATGGGATAGCAATATGCAAATATACAGATGGCAGTAGTATCGCAGAGAAAAAGTATAAATGCCCAGTTCATTTTCCAGAGCTTTCATTTGTGTTCAAGTTATTCATGTGAACTGGTTATTCGTGATTTATGGCGGCACGACGAGAATTAACAGACTTTGAACGTGGAATGTTAGTTGGAGCTAGACGCATGGGTCATTCCATTGCGGATATCGTTAGTGAATTCAACATTCCGAGATCCACAGTATCAAGAGTGTGCCGAGAGTATGAAATTTCAGGCATCACATCCCATCATGGACAGCGCAGTGGGAGACCACCTGCACTTAACGACCGAGACCACCGACGTCTGTGTAGAATGGTCAATGTTAATAGACACGCAACACTTCGTCAAATAACTGCAGGAATCAATGTGGGACGTACGAGGGACGTGTCCGATAGGACTGTGCGGCGAAATTTGTCTTCCTTGGCCTATGAGAGCAGAAGACCGACTCGAGTGCCTTTACTGACAGCACGACATCTCCTGCAGCGACTCGTGGGCTCGTGAGCATATCGACTGGTCCCTAGACCAGTGGAAAACCGTGGCGTGGTCAGATGAGTCACGATTTCAGCTGTTATGAGCTGATGGTAGAGTTCGAGTGTGGCGCAGACCCCACGAAGCCATGGACCCAAACTGTCAGCAAGGTACTGTTCAAGCTGGTGGTGGCTGCTTAATGGTGTGGGCTGTTTTTACATGGCATGGACTCGGTCCTCTGGTGCAACTGAACCGATCATTGACTGCAAATGGTTATGTTCAGCTGCTTGCAGATCACTTGCAGCCATTCATGGACTTCACGTACCCACACAACGATAGGATTTTTATGGATGACAATGCGCCATGTCACCGGGCCAGAACTGTTCGCGATTGGTTTGAAGAACATTCCGGACAATTCCAGCGCATGATCTGGCCACCAAGATCGCCCGATATGAATCCCATCGAGCATTTATGGGACATCATCGAAAGGTCCGTTCGTGCCCAAACTCCTGCACCATCCACACTTTCACAATTATGGACGTCTATACAGACAGCATGGCTCAATATTCCTGCAGAGGACTTCCAACGACTTGTGGACTCCCTGACAAGTCGAGTTGTTGCACTTCGCCGGGCAAAAGGAGGACCAACACGATATTAACAGTCATCCCATGACTTTTGTCACTTCACTGTATATATATATATATATATATTCAAAACATGGACGACGATCACAATATATGCAAGGAAACACGGAATATAATATTGAAAAATGCCGCTAACAAGAGCGAACAAGGAAAAACATAATATATCTTAAAATGCCGCTAACAAGAGCGAACAACGTAAAAATCATATATTTAAAAATGCCGCTAACTAAAGAGCGAACAACGTAAACATAATATATTTGAAAATGCCGCTAACTAAAGAGCGTATAACGTAAACATAATATATTTAAAAATGCCATTAACAAGAGCGAACAACGTAAACATCGAATTCTTTTTTATATTTAATATATTTGAAAAATAGAATTATGCTGCGGCCAACGAGCACACGTTATCAAACCTTTTGCCGCTAACGGAGAGCGAGCGAGGTGCCTGCTTACACCAGTTTTACATCAACATCGGATATGGTTGTTTACAAAAAAATAGACATACAAATAAAATAATTAACTAAATCAAAAAATTAAAAATAATGAAATCCCATAAACACAAAATGAGAAATTTATAAAAATTATTTACATGGATTGACAAATTTCAGAAACAGAAAAATAAATTTAGCTTGTATAAAAGTGGAAAGTATTTTTTAAGTTATATTAACGCCCCGTATTGAAACAACACTAGGGGTATTTGGGGACGGACCTCCTAATTTTGAACCGAGGTCAGACGACGAGGACGATACCTGAACTGATGCCTCCACTCCAGACTTCCACACCACACCAGTGGGAGGGCGTTTGGTTTCGACGAATTTAACATGTACCAGACCCACTTACAAGACGATTCTACAAGAATAGGGCAATGAACTTGAAACCTTCCGGCTCCGAAGCCGAAACTTTACAACCAGATCACAGCTTCGAAAGAACAATTTCATCATATACGATTCATTTTATGAAACAAATTTTTAGACACGAGTGTTGGACCTAAGAAATAAGGGATGGCATTTGAATTTTACATTGATGCTATTTTATTCACTTTCAGTTTGAAGTCCATAAATATCAAGAAAAATTCGCTACTGCAATCGATACTAAAATGGTGAAGAGCGCTCTTCATACCGTTATCGTATGGTTTAAATAAACAGATTTATTTAAAAGAATTTTATTCTGCTTGAAAACTGAGATCATAATAGAACATCTTGTATAGATTAACGTGATTAATTAGATTCTTAGAAAATCAACTAGAGTTTAAATATTAATTTGGAACTAATGTTTCTTGAATTTAATGCATTAGTATCAATAATGAATCAGGTCCGATGATTAAAATTACAAAAGCGTAAAATTTATTAATAATTCAGCATCTGCAAATAATTATTTAAAGATATGAGGAAAAATAATACTGTACATATTTTAGAAGATGTCACTGCACATATTTATGGAAAAATGATAATGAATAATTCAAATAAGGAACCTTACGGTTCACTAATTCATATTGGAAAATGAAATACTAATCATTCTAGAGTCTCATATCATCACATTTGTTAGCTCATTGAGGGTAAAAATAAAGTAATTTGCATGTACATGCTATGAATATATTAAGTAATTGACATCCTATATATTTTTTAAATGAAAATCTTAATTTTTTAATCATAATTATTAGAAATTTATGAATCTTTATGCAAATAAAAAAGTATAATTTATTTGTCATATATCTTCAGAATTGCTTATTCATATATGAAAATATATAATTTAAGTTGAAAGCTTTAGACATCAATAACTATACTGGTGACTTCGCCTCGCGTAATAAAGACATTTTAGATTAAATCTGAATGATCGGACCACCGCGACAGGGATTATGGAAGGAACTAAAGTTGAGTCTTAAAGGCCATCACCGGCCACGGTACAACCCTTCCTTTGGGAAGCATATCCCGTTTTCGATAGGAGGTAGTGTACCTCCACCATTTCTCTACCCAACAGGATACAGGGAACCTACCACCATACTAGAAGCTTCTCATCTACATTTCTGAGATGTTCCAGGGTGGTAGCAGTAAATATCAATAGGTCGTGAGCTGTCAAATGAGTAACTGATGATGGAATTTAAAATTAACTCTGAAAAATAGCATGGGAATAAAATGAAAGAATCAACAGAGAAGCTCGTGGTTGAGTACAGTGATAAAAAAGTACTTCCATAAGTATTATAGCATACACTATCTAAGCTTGTACCTACTATCATTTTTCTCTCATAGTTCACAATTATTTTTAACCTAATATTTCTTCCTTTGATCTTAAATCATATAAAGTGCAAATAAATAATAAGTAAAATGATAGAAGATAGAAAGACAGTTACTAATTTAGTTTTTAATAGGTGTGCCGGAATTATACATAAACAAGCCAAATTCATAAATACATGAATATTCAAAGAATGAAAATGGACAGCTAAAATGTAACTCTTGATTTTATTTCATCAATAGGTGTGAGAGTTTGGAATGGCAGAATGCCACAATTCTTTATTTTTCAATAAAAGTGTAAGAAATAAATGTTTGAAAGAAATAAGGAAATAGATGGCTTTTATTAATCTGTGTTCATATTTACCTCAAGTTTTAGTTCGTTTCGTTTTCACTTGTTGATAATGACCTGCTCTGCACATAAGTCATTTTCATTCTTTTGGCCTTTAATCACATGGCACTATTAATTTTTTTTCATTCCATACTTGCAATACGATTATAACTTTTTAATTTAATTTCACTGTGTATTTTATTCTGCAATAATTTCTTTAAGAGGAAGTAAGAAGTCTTTTTTAAAAAACGAAAGGAGATAAACACCAAAAGCCAAATGTATAAAGGTGTCATTAAATCGAAGTATTTCTTTTTAACGACCAATTCAGATCTGAAAACTGTAATAAACATACTTATTGACTTTGTCCCTCTTGAAACGTTTCGATTCGTTTGTTCAACTTCAAAGTCAACGCAGAATCTTCTAATTTCGGAAATCCCGTCGTCCAATCGGACATGGTAATTAACTGCTCCTGCCAGGCGGGGTAGTTCGAATCTATAGTATTAATTGTAGGTTCCTCAAATACTAGTTATCCTCCTGAATTACAAATCGAAGTCCGTAATGGCTCCATTAAAAGCCCAGGATAATGGACGGCCCGATTCATCACATCGATCTAACCCCCTCTGGAGACATAAACATTTAAGTGGTATTGAACACATATAATCGCTTTCTTAGACGAGGTAAAGATTTGCGCTTTGAAGTTTCTTAATAGACAGCTCAAGCGAGCTTTTATTCTTTGGTAAATACGTTAGTGTGAAGTTTAGTTAAGTGGAATAGATTTTTTTTTTTTGTATCTTGAACAATACTAATATGAGATTTACAAATTATGTTCAAGTCGATAAAAGGAAAAGAGATATTATAACTAGAGTTATTATAGGTGAGAGGCAAGAATAATTTAGTAAAGGTACAATTATAGATTAATGAGAGTTTAATTAGTGATTTAACTCAGTATTCAAAATAACTTTTATCTGCTAATATTGGTTGTGTATGAGCAGTATTTGGAAATGGATTTCAATAGTAATTTATCTAGTACTCCTCTCAAAAATCCTACAACAGCCATTTAATAAATATATCTCTAAGTTCAAATTTCATAGTATAGTAATTTTCACTATTTTACAATCAATATTCTTAATAAATTTTTGCTTTACTATTATAAAAATTTGCTTTTTAAACGCTTTTTTCCCTGACATGAAGAAGAATTTTACTTGATGGTTACATGATATCAATAGCATCATTAATAGTAAGAACATAATCAAATTGTTTTGTAGAAAAATATTACAAAGCAATTTAATAATTATGTAATAAGATAAAACAAGCGGCAGGGATAGTTAAAACTTAATAACTTTGGATTGTTTTAAAATATTTAACTATCATTAAGATGAGATGTTCAAGTCTTAACTTTTGAAATTTTTTCCTATGATAGAATGAAATGAACTTTGAAATACAGTGGCCAAACAAAGTAGTTTGACGTTGAGAATCTTTTTCACGAAAAAATTCTAAATACACTTATATTCGTAATCATTATGTAAATTACTTTTGAATCAACATATTTTTTTATAATGTAGGAAACATGCTCATTTTCAATTTTTTCTTGGGGAAAAAGAAATAAAATACTAAAAGTTTCGGTACAATGGCAGCTACTGGAAGTCTTTCCTAGTTTTTTTTTTTTTTTTTGTCTTACTTCTACATCTAAGTCGACAAAATGAAGACAACGTTTTTTAATTAATCGATAAAAATAGCAAGCCAATGTTCAATTTTGATAAGCGATTATCCTTGTAAATACGATATTCAGAATCATATTGGAAGTTACACGAAAAGAGTTCTTCGAAGAAATAACAGCACAAAAGTAAAAATAAATAAGTAAACGAGTTCTTTTTGTATCAAAATTCAAATGCTTTGTCCCTATCAGAAAATAAAAACACAAGCTTTTTATTTCTTTCCAAACTTATAAATAATCTAACTAGTTAGAGATTATAAAATTGCCTTGGATACGAAATTTTCATTCAGATTCGAACTCAAAAGTTAAAAACAAAATGCTTTCAGGATATGTTAACATCAAAAAGAAGCATTAACCAAGTCTAAATTTAATTTAATTTGTTATTGTTTTGCTTCAAACATTTTTTTTTTTAAATTGTAGTAATATTTATTTCAAATCTCACAACAGATAATCAACTAATTTCGTAATAAGACTTTTATGTTATTCATTATGAATGTAATTTGTGAATCTCCAAATTAATTTTCTATGAGTATGACGTGACATTCAAAAATTGGAGAAACGAATCTCTTAATTAAGAAGTTGCAAAGAATAAAATAAAAATAAAGATCGGATTTGAAATAAAGACTTTGTAATTACGTAAACTTTATTTGAACTTAGAAGGAAGAGGTTTTTTTTATCATTATTTGAGTTTCTAAGGGCTAATTACACTGGCTGAATAGATTTTAATTTAGATAAATACGTTTTTAAACTAATTATAGATACAAGTTCAAAGAGTTTTTGTTTCAATTTAACTAATGGAAAATATTTCCAATGTAATCAAATGAAAGTGCATGAATGAATTATTTATTCTATTCTTCATGTGCTTCTTTGTGAAGAACTACGAAATAAAATCTATACAGAGAAAGTATATACATATTTAGTAATATAAATGAATTTGAATATTGAAAATTAAAAAATGACATTTATGAATACCCCCCCCCCTTTTTTTCCCAGGAGAATTTTCAACAATTAAATATTCTAATCTAAATAATAGGTAAACAAAATGGTGAAATTAGTACAGCATTGAATTATTTTATAATTTGAAAAGAATTCATTAAAAGATAATTAATCTAATCAAAACTTTAGTTACACTTATGTAAACTAAAGCTATTAACAAGATTTAAGAAAAGCTGGATAGTATATTTATCGTATAGTATCATATACATATTCATAAGGTTCTAAAAACCATAGTTTAAATTACAACCTTTCCTTCCAATTAATTATCTAAAAAGTATTTGGCTTTAATGAAAGTTACTGACAAAAAGTTTAAAAAATTAAATTTGCCTAGTTTATAATTATCAAAATATGTCACTAAGTAATTTTTTTTTCATCCTAGTCTATGCACACTAAGTTTTATATTTCAATCTAAACATTTTGCAGAGCTATGTTTGTTTTTATGCTTTTTAAACAGTAAAACGTTCTTTTTACAAGACGAGAGATGTGACAGTTATAGAATCACTTTGGTTGGCTCCATTTTGTACTTTAGAATATTTAATGGCAGTCTATATATAAATTCATAAATTTTGATTGGTATTGTATCTGAATTAAGACATGAATTGGATTTTAGTACTATACGCTTTTTTAATATTTGCTGATGAATTCAAAAAGCCTATCTTTTACTATTTCGATGTTTATATATTGTCAAAAGAATACATCTAAAGTCCCCAAAGGCATTCATTATGAATAAAATTTTAAGCAATTCAATTCATACCTTTTTTTCTCTATTTAAAGAATTAATGGTAGTTATTAGATGCATTATTATTTATTTGTTCTGTCCTTTTAATAACCTCTGCTGATTTGCATATTATCACTGAAAATTTCAACTAAAGTCTACAACAGAATAATTGGAAAAAGTAGTGTAAGTTTGTCTTTTAACAGCAAATTTTATGATGTTTATTTATAGATAATGGTAAAAAAAGCATTTTATTCATTGACTTTTGTGTTATAGAAAACGTATAAAAATTAATTTTTCCTTTTAAAAAATATTTTTCACCACTAAACAATGTGCTTGCATACAGCTATATATCTAATTTAATTGTAAATTATGTATTTGAAAAGTTTTACAAACCAAATTAAGGAACTTACTTATTTATGTCTAACTGTAAGAGAATATGCCAAATTTCATTAGTCAAGGAAATAAACGATTGTTCAACTTTTTCGGGATACTTATGCTTATTATTTTTAAGCTGAGTGAAATGGAAATGGGGTGATCTTACACCACAAAAGTTCATTACGAAGATAATACCTAGTTCTTCAAATGTTTACTTGAAGTTATTTGATACATGACGTAAGACTAAAATATAGATACTGTGGATCTTCTAGAGGATAAGATCTCGAACTTAGAAATGTCAAATAGATATTGATAGGATACATTTTTACTAGTACATCATACTATAATGAGATTTCTGGGAATTTTTTTATAAAAATTAATTTGTCATTTTGAAACTAGCAAATGTAATTTTGAGACCGAACAAAATTTTATGATGATTACATTGACATTAATTTATTTTCGAAATTTCCCATACCAAAGTAAAATGATTTTATGCATGAGCGGACATACATCACAGGATCAAGTAGCAATCACTTTTTCAGGGAAGTGAAAAAAAATTACATTTGTTTAAATAAATTTAAAAAAATATAATGGCTGTACAAAAGCAAGGCGTAACATTTCTCTGTTTTGTACATGGGCATCATAAGCATATAATTACCAATAAATCTAGTCTAATTCGAACAGTGCCAGTTCGAATCACACGTTTATTGAATTATATGAAATCCTACGTATCCTGTTTCTATCCGTTGAAAATCCAATTATCCAATGTTGCAAATAATCAGATTGCAAGAAATTAACAAGTACTTACGCTCAGCGTAATATGTGCTTTACCCCGAAGATTAAAGTCGCTCATGTAAGAATTATGAGGCGTAAAATAAGGAAATATCTCATTAATATAGTAATAAAAAATAAAGTTAAGAAAAGAAATAAAAAAAGTTAAAAACTAATTGTTTAAAAGATTTATCTTAACATATTATTTTTTAAAAATTGAGTAAAAGTATAAAATATTTTCTTTTAGTTCCATTCAGATTGTTCTAAAAATTTGTAACTGTGAATTTAAAAAGATTCACAATTACAACACAGAAAGGAGTAAATTTGTATTGAACTTCAAAAATTATTATCTGTTTTTCCACTTGCTTTAAAAATGCAATATATTAAAATAGTTTAAATTTAAATAATTATTTAATATTTTAATTCCTTGTGCAGACTTTTTACGATTGATTTTGCGTTCAATTTCCGATCAGCTAACGACTTTGCTTAGCGCCATCTATCGGTAAGGGCAATTCTGAATCGATGGCAAAATAATATCGAAAAGAAGAAAAAAAAAAGGGGGGGGGGGAAGCAAATTAAATATTTCATTTTCATCCAGTTTCGAAATATGTTTCTAGTTCACTGAGAAATTAATTCAAATCGGTTGAAAAATGTGTAGCGAATTGTAGAGTAGACAGTGCAAAAGCGAGTTAATAAAAATGCTATAAAAAGATATAAAAATGACCACAGTAAAAAATGGTCAGATATTTACCCATTATTGCATTTAAATACTCTGAAACTTCATATGCACCGAAGTATATTGTTTGGAGTATCATTTATAAAATTTAAACAAAATGGTTAATTTTAAAGTGCACTTTAAAATTGATCATCTAAGCAACCACAAAATACTACTATTATTGGTTTTTATCAGATTAATACTCAATCAAAGAAATAAGGGGTTAATATTGGGGAAAGGAGAGATTAAAGGAACACTTTAATCTAAAATTTTCAAAGATTAGCAGAATTTTAATGTACCAAAAAATTACTAGGAAAAAACTGAGAATTTGGAATAAAATTGTATTCTTTTTGACATTTAGCAAAATCGTATACAGATTCATATTGTTTCCTATAAAAATTCCAACCACCTAGAATTACGCATTAATGAAACAATCATTGCTCATGCACTCTCAGAATCCATTTTAGATAATTAGGAAACATTATTCATCTTATTTTGTAGACAAGTTTTGTTTAGTTATATTAACTTCCCGTTTTAAAGCAACACTATACTACTCTGCAGACAAATCGACAGATGTTTTTGGTAACTCACTAAACATATTACATTTGACAAGTTAATTAAATTTCTGACAACTTAACTGAAATATTCAAATTTACGCACTCAGCGAAGCCAATTGATAAAACGTTATTCTATCTTTAGTACTCATAGATATTCAATTATATACAGCTTTGTTGAAACATTTATAAATATTCATTAAATTAACTTTATTAAACTCTTTTAAAGATAAATATATATATATACTCAATTCAGAAAAGAAATTTAAGTTTAGACTTTTTTAAATGCTAGATATTTTTTACTTGCATGTAAAATTGCCAGGAAACAATTTAAAATTATATATGTCGAGGGAAATTGATTCCATTTAATATGTTTTCAATGATTTTTTATAAATATACAATTACTTTATAAAGTTAGAAATTAAGCAGTAAGTAGCATTATCGAATACCATTTACAGAATCCATACATTGGTGAGAAGAATTACTCTAAAGTCTGAATTCCGCTTTGCATATTATAAATCAGTTCCAAAACTTTAGTACTGAGTTCAACAGAGGTACCATACCAGCTTTCCTTAATCGGATACCGATTAAATTTTAATAAATAAGGAAGAAAAGAATCAATTCTAACTTAAAACTCGAGTAGTTTAAAATCAGAATTCGGATTTAATTCAAATTTTTTAAACAAATAGTATCAATAAATGCAAACGTATCAATAATGCACACGTATCAATAAATGCAAAATGTTTGCTGTCTTTTTTTTCTATATTTATGATGAATTAAAAAAATTCTTTTTGCATTTGAACTTTTTATAAATATACAGAGTGAAAAAAGTTTAAAAAACAAAGAAACTACAAAGATTTCTTTCATTTTTGAAAGTAAAATTTGTACCTTCAAACGTTTGAAAATAAATTATAAAGGATTCAAATCACTCACATTTATTAATCTTTTTCTCTTTGTTAAAAATATTATTTATATGAAAATCTTCTTGAATAACTATTAAAAAAATACAAATAATGCACATTTGTAATAAATAAAATTTTTAGCATTTTTCTACATATTAATTTTTATTTGTAAAATATAAATTACGAAAATCCAAATGACATATATCAACAAAATGAATACAAATTCGAATAATCACTAATTCGAAAAGAAAACTTCATAGATAATTAATGCGAGACAAATAACGAATTTAAAGCTTAAGGTATACTTTAGAATAATTCATTGAAGGCCGTTTGTCCCATGCACTACAGTTTTCTCAGTCACAAAGAATAGAAGAATTCATGATAAGAGGTTAAATTTTATATTTTAACAACTATGAAACATTTAGCAGAAGATTAATTCAACGGAAACACTCAAAGAAACTTGAAAGATGTTTCATTACATTGGAATATAATGATTCAATAGTTAAGTTCTGCCATTTTTTTCTGCTAAACAGATTCGTTTACATAAGAAAAGATCGTATTATACAATATATTTTTTTTACTAATATCGTAAAATGAGCTTAGTTAATTTGTCCATGACAACGCCGTATATTTTTGTTGTAATATGAATACAATTTCATGATTTTTCTAAAAACTGATACGGAAGACTTTTCTTTGTATTAATTTAGATGTCTATGTTATCAAGAGAAATTCTTTTGTGAGATAGAACGACTGAAATTTTTGAGTTCCTTTCAAAATTAATATTTCATGAATGCTGTAGTATGTTTTAAACTTTTCAAAGTTTTTTTTCCCTTCTTCATGGCATAACGAGCACTGAAGGAAACCCTTCAACTAAATTTAATAAAGATTTATAAAAGATCTCTCACTATAAGTGCATACTTTATGCTACAAGTATTGTCAACAGAATTTAAATTGTTTCGAAAAAAAAAAGACTTGTTGTTTTATTTCAAACAGAAGAAGTGAGTGTACATAACATCATAATTGTGAGTAAAGTAGTCAAGGAAAAATATTTTGTTGAATGTTAGAATTTTGAAGTACAGTGTAGTAAAAACAATACGGAGAAAAATGTTTTATTTCTTGCTTTAAAGTACTCGAGTGTTAAAATTATATCCGCAATGTTTCGAAATATAATGTGTATAACAGACCGTAAATTTGAAATGAAAATAAAAATGTATTTCCACAAATAGATAAAATGGAATTTTCAAAATTTCCATACATATTTAAGGAAGAAATGAATAACTGCATAAAACTTATTTTAACGAGGGAATATTCAGTAGAACAACGGAAAATGGCAAGACATATTCTGCTCCAGAAAAGCTCGAAAAATAACTCTTAAGTATGTTAAGTCATGTACCATATGAATATGTCGTGAATAATTAACTAACTAAACGCGAAGTTTTTAAAAAAGGCGTAAAAAATGAGCCATAAATTTTAAAGAATGAAATATATCATTCATTCTAAATAAAGAAGATTATTAAATATGCAATTACTGGAATTATAATAAAAATAATTTAATTTAAGAAACTTAAAACAGGAGAATTGCATAAATCATATGAAAAATGCTTGAAATTAATTCTTTTTTACTTTGTTCTGTATGCATGCAGAATGCACAGCAGATTCATTACCTGGTCTCAATGTGAAGCCCGGTCCTTTGTGACTGATAGCATCTACTATTAATGAAACTAGATAGAAGAGTCTTGCTAATCAGCACCGATAAAATATTACAAAATTAATATTCATAGCAAACTTTCATAGTAAGTGGACTTACCTGCCTTATACTTTGCATATGAGAACAGAAAAAAATGCAAAATACAAAGAGGAATGTCAAACGTGTCCTGAAAACGTTTGGCATGCACTGTCAATAAATTTTAAAACGACTTGCAAACTAGACATTAAAGGAGGACGCTTGATACAGAATACTTTCTGAAAGCTGCGAAGTTTATGATGTTCTTGGGTGTGACAGCATCTACAGTAAGTTCAAAATATAAACAATATCGTTTATCTAGAGAAAATAATTTTCAATGTTAAAATAATATAATAAGGTAAATAATATTTTAATACGAAGAATCTTCAACATGAGACGTAAATGACTACCTTTATATCCTTAAGCAAGAAACAGTTGAAATTATAGAATAATGGTCAGCCATGTCCTTACTTTTATGCCCCACTGTGCAAAAGCCGATGACTATGGAATTATTTAAACATAAATTCGGCAACAACCGCTTCACAGCAGAATCAAAACAATTAATAATTTAAAGCATACCTTCCTAATACTATGGATGGCTAATGATTTATATTATAATTCAAAAATTGTGTGTTCAGTTCGAGACATTGTACATGCCGCGTTAAAGTGCTGTGAAGAATTGTTATTGTGTCCAAAGATTAGTGTAGCGCAGTGATAGGAGTTAAATTTCGGATTATTTCGTTGTTTATTGTCATACTACTTGTGAAAATTCACACCCAAGCTAAAGTTGTGTGATACCACCATCTACTAAAGCGACAACTATTCTGTTCTTCTTAACAAATGTGATTAGGACTATCCTCAGAATACATATTTGATGTATCATAATTCATTTACCTTAGAAATTTACTCTTATTAAGGTCATCGTTAATAACATCAAATAAAAGTCAAGTAAGTTGTATTTTCAAGTAAAATATTGAGCATTCACTAACCATGTTGAAGCTCGCATTGCTATGGTGTGGGAGAAGTCAGTGTTGATGCTATCTATCAGTAAATTGGTAGTAATTTCCAAATGATACAAGTTATGGTTAAAACAAATGATACAATTAAATTACAAATGATACAAGTTATGGTTAAAACAAATGATACAAGTTATGGCTAAAACAAATGATACAATTAAATTACAAATGATAAAAGTTATGGTGATGTAATAATTAAAAAAATGAAAACCGATTTCCTGAACTTTTAATTGAAATGTTCACATAGGCTAAACTTTTTAAGAGAGGAAAATGCTTTAACAAAAAGCTGAGTACCAATATTTTTATCATCTAGAAGATTTCATATTTTTAATGTCTTTACAAATTTTAATTTTTTACACAAAAATAATAGCAATATGCAAAATATGTTTAAATCTTATTTTCATTCATCTTTTGAACAATTAGTTTATTGTATTTTAAAAATAAATTTCAAGTAACAATTCTTAATTTCATTTAAATTAAGATTCTTACCATATCTTTCTAACACAGATCATTTTATAATTAAAAATGTAGCTATAAATATCATAAATAAATGAAGTACTATAATTAATTATAATCAAAAATGTGACGAAAACTCAATATAGTATTTACTTTGATTGGTTACAAAATATTTTCTTCTACTGTTAAATGATGTTATAGCTGGTTAGATATCCTCAAACTGACATGACATGTACATAATATTTCCACTGACTCGTATACCACTCTAGGGAAAGATTTGTACATTCATAATTTAAATATCCATAGAAAATGATGAAGTAAGCGCACCGATTTAAATTAATATCGAAAATTCACAGAATGCTTTTAAAGAAACACTTTAATTTCTTGCATCAAAAATTTGATACACTAAAAAGATTCTTGAATGCAAAGTAGAATGAAGGTTTCGAATATAATTGAAAATCTAGTTCACACAGGTAATTAGTTCAGAGCAAGCAATAACGAAAGGTAACATGCCCACTTAAATTACAAATCAAAATGTCTGACGAAACTGGACTAGCACACAACACGCTAATAAATATTGAAAGATCTAAGATTGCCTGTGTCTTTTGCAACTGATCCATTATCTCTTAAGTACTTTCATAGTTCCCTTTAATAATCTGCAATCGCCTCGCGTAAAATCATGAATGCAAGGTAAAATCATACATTACTCCACACACACACATACGCTCAAAAGACATTAAGGAATGTAGGATGCGTCTCCCAACCGTACAGAAGAGACTCTTTAAATTATAAACAGGCGCCCGAGGAGAAACTTAACGAAATGATGATAAGGCGCATATCGGAAAGGTAAGGGCATACATAAATAAAAAGGCTCTGCTCTCGTCCTGTCCAGCTCCTGGGCATTTGCATCCATCTGCCTGCTGTCTTTTCAAGGCGTTCCTTTCATTTATTTGAGAATCGAAGCCAGGTTAAAGGAAGGAGATAACTAAGTAACAAGTATGGCAAGCGAATAGCCTCATTGATCTGGATCTGTATCACTTGAAGATCAGTCACGCATTCAAATCTAAAGCAAACATTTATTTATGCAAGAAGACAAGTGAATGCAGTTTCCATTAGCGAAAGAGATGCATTCCTAAACGAAGAATTCGTTAAATTGTTGAGAAAGACGAAGCTGGCGAGAAAGGAGACATCCTTTTCATGGAATAAGTAAGTGAGTTTTCCTCTGAGGAAGAGGCTTCCAGGCATTTGTAGTATTTCAAGATCTCGAGTAGTATCGCTGCTGCAGATTTTGATTGTTTTAGTTAGTCCTAGAATGATTTGTAAACTGAATTGTGCTGGAATGAGCATATTACTAAAGACATTTTTGAGAAAACAGACGGGAGATGAGCCTTAAAGCTTTTAAAAATGAGTTTTCAGTAATTATTTTCAATGTTTGTGGGAGTTAAACATGTCTTGAGGGAATAAAAATCGTTTGTTAAAGATAATAATCCATCATAACCGATAACTTAGTTTTAACGCTTATTCTGCTTAAGAATTATATTTGTTTAATCATTGAGACAAACAAACTATTGAAGCACCATAAACTGATAACAAGCTAGATTTTCTTTTTGGCCTAAGTTTGAAAACTATTTTCTAGTGTAATTTATGTGAATAAAGATGTCAACATTATGCACAAAAAGGGAAAAATAAATGAAAAAATCTTTGTCAGAAAACAACATTTTTATAAATGCAATCGAAATATTGACTTATAATGAGATAGTTAAAATTATATAATAAAAAGTTATTGACAGAGTTGCATTATAAGGCATAATTTAATGATAATATTATTTTCTCAACTTCCTATGCTTTTTCACATTTATTTAAAAACAGCAAGTCTGCACATTCCTTCCTTTACTTAATAATATTACTTTTCAAATATATATATATCTATTCATTTGAAATATTTTAAATTCACAGTTGAGAATTATCATCCTTAAATCCATTCGAAACATTCATAGATAAATATATTGATAACTCTTCAGTCCATATATAAAAATTTTGATGAAATTGTCAGTTATACATGGAATCCAACCTTAAAAAACGTGATTTAGTGTAACTGGAGACTCAATGGAACTCATGAAGTCCAACAGCTTTCTTTATCTAACTTAATATCAGTTTATAGAGCAATAAAGACATCTTTTCGATTGCAGATTCTTTTTACAACTAGTTATACTAGAACATTTATCACATTCTTATCGAGCAGACCTAGAAGATGCAACGACGATGGTTGCAGTTTTTTTAAGCATTTACGTTTTTATGTTTATTCATATCATTAAGGAACTGAAATTCTTCTTACGGATAAGATCTCAAGCACAGAATGTGAATCCAAGTTCGGAAATTCTTCGTTATATCATTAGTTTTTATGTAACTTTATTTTATGTCTATCTAAAGAAATCTTTTTTTGGAATCATCCAAATGCATTCTCCTCATTGCGTGTTGGTTTTTCCACAGACAATAATAATCTATCGTCAAGAAAAATAGAATCAGTCCGTTTGAATATCTCTTTTTAAAAAATAAGAGTGATTAATCCATAACATTATAAAAAATATGTATATTTTTAAAAGGCACTAAAAAATTTGAATGAATATTTAAACAAGATTTATAATAAAAAAAAGAGATTTTTGAAGTTTTTATAACATTATTATAACATTTTTTCCATGTTATATCGCGAACAAGATAACTAATTTTGTTTGGATTCTAACTGGCTTGGAATATATTGTTATAAATGCAAAAATCTCGGACGAAGTCATAAATGGTGCATCTAATTCAAAGGAAGTGTAAATGACGGGGGCAGGGAGGGGGATTCTTTTCATTTTGCCTTGATTTTCCCGATATTGAAGATAGAAAAATTAATCGAATTAGCCAAATTAGAGCCCCATTAAAACGAACAGCTTTTGTATTTTAAGTTTTTCGTTAACAACAATATCTTGGATGTTGAAAGGAGCTGAAAAGTTATTTTCACGTCCAAAATTTATCGTTTATAATATCAGAATTTGATTGTTTATAATATCATAATACATATTATATTGCCAGATAGCAACTCAGATGTAAACTAATCTATCTTTGCCTTTCAGCTAACGAAAAGGATTTTTTTGTATCGTATGGATCCTAGTAAAGCAATGGAAACAATCCATTGTTACAAAATAAATTAGTAATAACTAATATTTCATATGGAGCAATTGAAAATCATATGCGTACGATTTCCATTATACTTCTCTAGATCTAGAATAATTTGCAAGGATTAAAGCCTAAATTTCTACTACGATATAGCCCTTAAGTAAATAAAAATTTCGAGTTCAAATGACTTAACTCATTGCCGGCTGGTCAAATAGCTAACAAGTTCAGAAATGAGATTTAAAAAATCCAATAATCCCAAAATTAAAGTAGATGACCTATATTTTTAATCAAATTCTTCGAAACAAATTTAAATAAATTCAAAAAAAAAAAAAGAAATTTTAACGCGCGCGCACGCACGCGCACACAATCATTTATCTTACGGCGCTTAAAAAAATATTTATCGAGCGAATAATGAATTCTTGGGACATATCTGCCGATTCAGATGCAATAATATTATATTCAAAATATTCAGTGTCATGATTCGAAATGAACGAAAATACAACAAAAATAATTTGTAAATTGAGTATGTTTCGGTGAAGAAATATACAGAAAAACACAATTGAGGTGAGTTGCCGTCGATTAGAAAGAAAATATTTTTCGAAAGTTTACTTGCCTCATGCTGAAATTTATCATAATTAACGACTCTATGCTTAAATTTACCACAATTAAAGACTCTATAAGATAATCGAAGTGATAATTTGGGAATTCTGGGAAATAAAGTAAAATTTTTAAAAAAGCATAAAAACGTGATATTTACTGGAAAAGTTTTAATTAATAATAATTGAAGTCTTTGATGCGATTATTTTGAAATTCAAACGTTAACCTAACTCTGTTCCCACTAAATGACTCCCTTTATCAGAGATTAGGTAGGGGCTTATTATCCTTTGAAGTGAGAAACAAATGGGAAACTTTTCAAAACAAAATAAAAATTGAATTTTAAAGAAAGATGTAAGCAAATGATAGAATAAATACTTTTTAGTTGAAAATGTCGATTTCTTCGGTGTTATTATTTCGCAAAAGAGAGATCAAAAGAGTATAAATAATTTCAAAAGAGTAGAAATAATTTTAAAATTATATGATCAAAAATAGTTGAGTGTTTTACAAGTATGGTAAAATCGTTTCTGAAATAATTTTAAATGAAATGATTTTTTAAAGCACGCTTCTTTTCTCATTAAAAGTAGATTAAGAAAATTAATCATTTCTTTAAGTTTTAGTTCGTTACCTTAATTCTTTTAGTATTTTGTAATCTCAAAACTAATTGTTCTCAAATCCATTATACATACAATAATATAAAATAGTATATAAAATAATAAATGAAAGATCAACTTTCAAATTCTATACAAGCATAAAACAAGCTTTAAAGGAGAAGATGAATTAAATAAAAAAATATCATACAAGTAAATTTTAAATGTTAAACATTGATTTCATTTATTTTCGTATGAGGTCTCCAAACAGTAGCAAGAATTCTGAGTTGATGGATTTGATAATTTATATTCATTTAATAATACTAAAAAATAATAAATAGAGGTGAATAATAGTTTAGTAAATGTGCTGTTTGAGAACACAACAATATAATTTCATGTTAACATTAGCTTTGTAATGTATTGAACACAGCATATTTCAACGAAAAATGTTTATGAACCATTTACAGCAAAGTCAATCAGTTCAAAATGCAATTCACCGTTTATATTAAATATATATCATGATGTTAAGATGAAAATTGGCTATTTTAAGTCCTCTTATTGACACATTAATGTAATATTTCAGTAATGGCAAAGTTAAACGTATTGACAGTTAAAATTTTTAAGAAAAAAATTAAAAAAACTGAATTTTTTCCTATTTTTAAATTTTTTTTTTTTTACTTTGAATATGAATTTAATATTTGGCAAGAAAAAAATAACAAAAGATTTTTTTTTTGTTCTAATTTAATTTTTTAATGGTGAATATTAATGTAATACTTGATTTGGGATGACTATCGTAAGGGATGGGGACTGTATATTTGCAAAACCAAAACAATTTATTCTAAATAACTTAAAAATTTGGGTTTTCGCCAAATTTTCGGACATCCTTATTGAGAATTCCCAATCTTATTCAATTAAAGATAAATAGCATTTAGTTATCAATATTTTAGCAGTTACAGTGTGAATTAATAGCAACTTTCGAGAAAATATAAAAATCCATTGCCCATTTTGACTGTTAAAATGCCAAAAAAGTATTATTTGTCAGTGAATAAACGAATTATAGCCTCATAAAAGTTGCATTTCAATATGTTTTACTGAATTTTATATTTCTGAAAAATAGATTTGCTGTCGTATAATGCTAAACAGTTAGAAAGTAAATATCACGGTGATGCTTGGCTTCATAGCAGTCAAACGTACTTTCTACTGTATATTTAGAATATAAGTGTTTTATCACGTTATGCAAATTCTTCAAATTAGAAGGGAACATTAAAAAAGAAAAGAAACCATAAAATTTTATATCTTTTGTATTATTATAAATTAAAAGGGATAATTAATATACGTCATAAACAGTTTCTTACTAATATTGAATAATAAAATAAAACATTTAGTAAAGTAGTAAGAATTCATATGAATAGAGTATAAATATAGTGAACATTTCTTTCATAGATTCAAGTCAGTCACATTTCGATTAAGAGCGATAGAGAGATATGATTATAAAATAAAATAAAATAAAGAGTCTCTGCAAAAAATAATGATAAAATATCCTTTATCTAGTTAAAAAGTATCAAAACAAATTATTTACTAAATTTTAACATCAGATTAACAATTTAACATCTAATGTTAAAATATTGTATTAGTCATTCATCTAAAAAAATAAAAGATAATGTCCTTTTTCATACTCAGGATCGAATAACTTTCAAAGATTGAAATTTTCTACATTTCTTTTATTTCAAAAATGATAAACAATTTCTAAATATTTCTTTTTCCAACAGCAAATCGAAAAACATCTATTCAATTTACTTTTTTAAAATTCCGAGACGTTTATTTAGGAAATACATTAATATATCAAAACATTATTATACATATCTCAAGAATTAAGATAATTTTTGCTTAATTTTAAATGCAACAGAATAAGAATTCATCAAAGAAGGCTTTTTAAAAACCGTTGAAGAATTTAATTAATACGAGTCGCAGTACGTAAGTGTAAAAGTTTAAATTTCGTACAGCTTTCAAATCCGATATCTATTTTAGTCTTAAATAATCCAAAAGCATTTGGACCCAGAAGAGAATGAAAACGAAAATTATGCATTTCACCCTAAATAACAGCATTATGATTCAATTTCACAACATAAAACCTGCATTAGCACATATATAATCACTAGAAACTTCATTCACGAAGATATGAATTGATTTCGAAAACATTAACTGTAAATATTCAAGCAAGTTGAATCTTTCTCAGCTGTCATTACTTTGCATGTTTCCCATTTTCTTATCATTTGCATTTCTGAAGCAGTTATTATCAGAAATGGGTTTTGCCAATTCTTTTTCCTATTTGATTTCGTATAAACCCTTATTTTGAAATCGATTTCGGAGCAATTTTCCTCTCAAAATGCAATCCTTTGTTGCCCTTATTTAGAAGAATTTGAAAAATTGCGTCAAGAAAATAGCAGTTTAAATATTTACCCTCATGATATTCAGCATCGTGAATTATTTGAGATAGAGGAAGTTTGAAAAGTTTTGAAGAAAATTTAAATGCATTTGTAAATAATTTGCGTTAAATGAAATTTCATTTAATGACTCTAACAATTATAGGGAATGAAATTCAACTTACATAAATTCATTTATATTTTGGTTTAAAACAAGCGAGTCAGTAAAATTGAAGACCTTTGAGAATAAAATTTAAGGACAAAATAAAAAAGAATTTCAGATTTAATCTAACCATCTATTTTAGATATTTGAGTTATCAATTAAAGTATTTCCATTTAACTGAAACTTTAAATTGGACAAATTCATGTGAAGTAATGCATATAGTTAAAAACAATTCGATTTCAAAAAAAAGAAAACCCGGAAATAAAGAATTAATATACAAGTTCCATAGTAAAATTCTAAGGACATTTTATTTATTAGAAAGAATAAAAGGTTGAAAATGAAAAACATCAATACGTTACGCTATTTAAAAAACGCTGAAAAATTTGCCATGTCAGAAATAAATGAAGAATTTCTTGATTTTTTTTAAAGGTAAAAAATAATGAAAAATTTAAGGGGAAAAAAACTGAAATCTAAACAATTTATTACATTGGCACTAAAAATTAAAAATATAAAGATTAAAATTTTTATGTTCCAATTAGACATTCATATTTTATTTTTAAAGAATAATTAATTTTTCTGTAAAAAATAGTTTCAATATTCCAACTGATATTTTTTTCATAATACAAACCCGTATGCCTGTAAAATATTTTCTAGAAAGCAAATAGAATAGTCATGCTATAGAAAACAGGATATTTAAATGTAATTGAGCTTGCTTATACAGATTTATTTTCCCCTTCCAAAATTTGCTTATAACATAAAAAAAAATTCTTTCATTATTCAATATACTTTCTTTTTCCATTATACGATTTTTAAAAAAGAAATGAGGATTCATCATATGAATTAATCTCTCTATTTATCGACAGAAGTTGACATCTTACAACTTCATTACGTTTCATACGGAATTTTACTTGACGATAAATGAAATCAACCACAGAGACATTGATTTATGAGAGACAAAAACACTACTTTTCCCAAGAGAAGTTAAAATAATTTTATTAATTTTTTTATCCTATTTGCTACGTAATTTCGTTTGACATCTTATTTCGAATATCTTGTTTGTTCGGTATTTTTTTTTCGAAAAAATTCTTTTTCCATTTTTACCAGTTTAATTCAACGTGATGTAACAAATATATAGAAATATTAATTCCTTCTATCTTGGAGTTCAAAATAAATTTCAAAATAAATTTTCACATTTATATTTTGTAGAATTTCTGTGAAGTAATTTCATAAACTCGTGGAAACTGTATATTAAATAAATTCCAAGCAAATGGTATTAACACTTTTATAAATAATTTTTGAAAACCGGAATTCATTTAAATGCTAATTTGAAATATTTAAGCAACTAAAATTTGTACTTAAAGAAATTGTAGAAAAGAGGAAAAAGGAATTTCATATAGCTTTAAAGTAAGATTTCATTTATAAAATAGTCATTTAAAATTAAATTTCAGTCTTTAATGCCACAATGTTTCATTAAATTTTATTTTTCTGATACAACATAATCCATTTAATAGATTTTTTTTATTTTGAACTGAAATTATAATTTGTACATTATTAACTTATTCTTATTTATTATGTATTTTCTTTTTATATCAGCAGATCCTTTAGAGACAAATGATTTAATTATGTGAATACTTCAGATTTTGCCGAGTAAGTAGTTGCTTCTGTGAAAGAAAAGAGAGACAGAGAGAGAAATGTCATCGCCGAATTGTGACTTGGCCATGCCATTTAACATCTTGTCTCAAACCCTTTATATGTATTTTTTTTATTTGTGACAGCAATTAAAGAGATTATTATTTATAAATAGGACAAGAATGTTTTCCCTTCGGATCAAGTTAAAAATATAAGGGTCATTTAATTTAATATGCGGAAGTCATCGGTGACATGGTCTCTTATCTTTTGCCGTTATTTTTAATGTTTTAAGATCTTACTTTTTTTGTCTTTAATGTCAAGGGACTAAGTTTAAAGCAGACGGATAAAATTATCATGTAGCGTGTTATTATTAAATTTTATAAGGTTAACTCTTTCTTTTCAATTCCAATCCCACGAGATTTTTTTAAAATCTTGCAACAGTCAAACGCAATATTTGAAAAGTTCTCTAAACATACATTTATTTAGAAACGAATTGGTAAATAATTAGAATGTAAGAGTAAAATTATACATTTGAAAAAAAAGTTACCTTGAATTGGTTTTCTTTTTTTTAATCTGAAATTTTTTATAAGATGTTAAGAAAACGCAAAAAATTATACTAGCATAATTAAAAATTTTACGGATAATTGATTTTTAGAGGAACTAAGGAAATAAATATAAAATTATATATACAATTATTGTTTATAAAGCATGCGTGTAAAAATATGTTAAGCTAAATAACACTTTGCGGTCGTATTAAATGTGGACTAAACGCAGTGCTAGTTGGGATTAATTTCCAATGAATGAACAATGATACATGGTATCAAAAATTATGAAGGAAAAATACAATTAATTCTTTTGTATACTTCAATATTGTAAACATAATGTGTTTTAATACAATGTTTTATTATAAAAATTATAATTTATAATTCACCATCTTGTTGTATCTCACAAAAGAGCATCCATTGTGTAGTCTTGGTTTTCGATGACCAGTGTCGCCAGAATAATTCGTTTGGCTTCAATAATTCCACCCTTGTTTTTCATGGCGAGTCAGAGGCATTATTATGTTTCATTAATACGAAGTGATAGTCATATCTAGTTGGTCTTGTGTAAATTCCTTGTCCTGTCTGTTCTTTAATAGAAAGTGTAAACTGATATATCCTAAATAGAGATTAAGATACGACGAATGTATTATAAGTTTAGTACGTTTCTTTGCTGTGATGGCTGACAGCAGACATAAGAACGGTAAAAATACTTGGTGGCTGAGAGTACACATACGACCACAAAGGGTTGAAAATCTTTCAGTGTTGGAATTTAGGGTTGTATGAAAGCTTTTTATTAGTGAAAGACTTAACTTCTAATCTCTAGGTTGACTTAAAAATAAGAACTTTTTCATTGAAAAATAATGAGAGATCGAAGATCTTATTTTTAAATTAACGCGCATTATTCTAAGAAATACAGATAAAAATAATGATAATGATTTACAGTGAAATGTTTGTAACTGTTTATTCAATTATTTTATATTCGTATAACGTATCTTGAGTCAGTTTAATTAAAAATATTATAATTATCTCAAAAAACCCCAAAAAATTCATCATTAATTTCAATTTAAATGAACCAAGACTATTTTCTTATGACTTTAAGTCCTAGGTATCAATAGTCACTATTAAATGACAGTTTCTATAAAAATGCAGAAACTATTAAAATCTTCATCAGAATAGTAACTGGTAAAAATATCTTTTAAAAGAAGTCAGTATTTAACAAACTGACATTTTAAAATATTTTGAATTACATTTATTCAAAATATATACATCTAATGTAAACCTTATAAAAGCCAATAAAAGTTTTCGTAATCAAACGTTACATGCTTGGCTTTTAAGCCTAACATTTGTTTTATTAATGATCTGTAAGTAGATAGTATTCTTTTATTCCCTTTCGAAACAAGCTTTGATGGAATAAAAACGCTTCTCTAAAACAAAGTGTCTTTAAGATACGAAAAAATAGATAGTGAGAACCAAAAGGAAGTCCCTACACAGAAGAAACATTCATTAAAGCTTTCTTGTTTAGAAACAAAAACCAATTTTATTCGGGAGAATTGGAGATAACTGTAAGCAAGGCGCGTTGCATACTATTCCAGCAGAAGATACGACACTTCATTACCATTCAAGATTCTTGGATCTACATCTGGGATAAGCAGCGAAGCGATTTTCTCGCAGACAATGGAAAGGATGAGGATACATTGTCATCGCTATTTATTAAAAACAAGAAAAACGAAACAATCTTCTTTTCAGTGCTGATTATTCTTGTCTCGAAAGCTCAACAAATGATGACATCGCAATCTTCCAAGTCTACGTTTTTCAGTTAATTATTGTGGAAGACTGACGGGGCCAGAAACTGCGAACAATGGCTGTGTGACCAACCTTTTTTGATCTGAAGCATTTATCTTATGTTAATTAAGGAGACAATAAAAGATGGATAACGGAAAATTCTTACATTAGAAGATAAATTGATAGATGTAGAAGTTAAGAATCAAGGCTAAGAAATTTAAAAGTTATTAATTACTTTTTTGATTAATTATAAGATAATTAACAGTTACTTAGATTTATAATTATAATTCTGTTCTTAGTGCTGTCAATGACATTAAAAATATTTAACGCCGTGCGATAAAGTTAGTGTTTAAAAGAAATTGTAACGTAATTTAATTAGCTCGCACCCGGGTTTTTAGTTTATTATCCAGGACGGAAGTAGGTTGCTGGTACATTCTTTTGAGTGCGGGTAATTGCTAATTCGATAGAGTTAAAATGTTCCAGGATCATGTAGTTCACGTAAGAATATTAAATTAGACAAATAAAGAACCAGAACCGCAAACTGACCACTCAGACCTGCCGAAAGTCACACGGAAAAAGCTGAATGACGCGACAACCGTAATAGCAACATTGGCGGAACTGGGGTTGACTCCTAAGGGCCCTCACCGGCCACGGCAACCTTTCTCCAAAGAACTACGTCCCGATATCCAAAGGATAAACCAGATTTCTATCTCACTTTTCTGTGCACCCACAAGGGTGGCTTGAATCAACCACCATGCTGGAAGCTTCTCATTCTCAACTACGAGGTGATCCCCGTAGAAGTAAATAGAATATAAACTATATATTTAGAATTTCCAAGTCTGTTCTCAGTAGCTACCATATAACTTTAAACATTAATTAATTGACCACAATTTTTTTAAATTTTTTTATTCGGCTCATATTATAAGCTTTAAACTGTTGGAAATAACGAATTATCACGTCAAGAACATTCACATTTTTGTGTACGACTGATATGCATAAATATTTCTTAAGCTTTGATGTCTGTGCAAAAAATACAAATTTCTGAAGCGAGCTATTCGAGTTTTAGTTCTAGTGAGATATACCTTGGATGCAAAAAAGTGTGCATTAAATTTATCAAAATAACTTCATATTAACGTAGGGAGAAAATTTAATAAAAACCGGATCAGTTTAAGAATTGTCTTCTAATCTGAAAGTTATCCATAATTATTGGCAAAAATTCTATGTCTGAAAAAATGAGTTTAATCTAAGACATTAAATCAATATGCCGCATACATCATTTCGAGAAATTGCGTGAAACCAGTGAGGATACATTAATAAAATTTACAAATAAAATTACTGAATAATACTTATTTGTAATTTTAAATAGATATTTAGGAAATTCAAAAGAAGGAAGATTTCCCCAAATTTCATAAACACGGACATAATTTTCAGACTCTGTAAATTTAATTTTATCAGCGAGTAAAAACAGAAGTTTATAAGCTGTTAAAAATGCATACGAAGAATTTGTAATTGTTATATTAGCGATACTTTTTTTCTATTTTTATTTTAAAATGTATGCCAAAATTTTAAACACAATAATTCCTTTTTAGAAAATAGCATAAAGTGCAGTAAAGAAAGGTACAAAATTTTAAAAGTGCTTAAAATAATAAACATTAAGTTGAAAAAAAAAACATTGATGACTTGAATGAAAAACAAACTGCAAATAAAAGAAGATTAAGAAATAATAATGATCTATTGGCTTGAAAAATGATAAATTTGGCAATTCCATTTGAAGGATTTAAATTAACGTAGCAGCTTGTACCACGAAGTCAGAGTTTTTAAATCTCAAGCTATAAGAAAAGTTGGCAGCAATTAAATAAATTATTTTTCAAAACATTTTCTACAATATTTAATTCAATACGAGAATGGCTTAGGCATTCATGACAAAAGTAAGCCATCAACGTCTTCTTAAATCTTTATGATGTAATCTCAAACTGTGTTGAGATGCCATTACTTTTTCCTCATATACATTTTACATAAAGGACTCCGACATATAACGAGCGATAAAAAAGCATTAACCTCCTGACATAAAATGACGAGCCCATTTAGTCAGGAATTTTCTTGAGCAAAATGACAATGAACAGCTGCACTCATCAGAAATTAATAAGAACTGAAATTTTTAATAAAAAAGTTTTATTTATAAAAAATGCTTTTTATGAATTAACCCACTTTCCATAAACTTCTCAATCAGACCCTTCTTTTAAAACTAAGAAAATGAAACTCCGGCTGGTCGAGAATGATTTGCTATTCCAGGACTTAACTGACTTGGCCTACATAAATAGTTGATTTTTAACAATCGATAATGCTTATTACGTAAATGACGAATTCACGATATCTTGTACTAAAAGGACGAGCCAAGTTTGTCATGAAAATTCTTGAGCAAAATGACAATGACGAGCTGCACTCGTCAGAAATTATTGAAAATTGATGTTTTATATATATAAATTTTTTTTACGGGGTTTGCTTTCAAGATCATCCTATTCTTTCAAACTTAAGAACATTAAATTATTTTCTGGTCGAAAATGAATTGTTGTTCCAGGAGTTAACTGACTTCGATCTATATTAACAGCTGATTTCTAACACTTAAGAATACTGATTACATCTTAAAGACCTTGATACTTTCATTTTTTTTCATTCAAAGAATGATTCATTTAAACAGTCGCGAATAGATATATTTTCTCGACTTATCTCACAGATACGAGTTTCGAAAGTCGATTTCTGATTAAAAGTAATTAATAACCATCTACGAAAAAAAATTTGCATAGATGAAAACGATTTCTTGCGAAGACAGAAACTTATTTATCTAACTTTTAAGTACCATTTTCGTAATGAAACATCTATGTAATAATACCATGATTCTTAGAACACATTTGGAGCATCATTAAAGGCTTTTAAAGAAAGAAGCTAACAACTGTTATTAACTGCACTTAACTTAATCTGCCCATTTCGAGAAAAACAAGGAATGACATAATTGAAACATAAGCATTCATTTCTCCTTGATTAAAACAAGTTCATTTTTTTCCGTACTGCATTTCCCTTTTAATGATATAATTGTTTTTATATTTCTTCAGCTTCCTTTGAGTTAAGCAAATCGATAATTACATTTGTCGCATTACATCTCAGCGACATTGACATTTCGATTAGAGCTTAAGGTGATTACTCAATGCAGCAGCTTTCATGGAAATAAGAGGCAAGAAAAACAAACACATTCACTTTCTTTTTTGTTCATCTGCATTTTAATTTCAAAGAAGATATTCATGTTTTCTTAGAGATCTGTCTAATGAAACGACTATGTTCTGTCATCAAGCTCAAGGCAACCGTAAATTAGTAAACATAGTCGAAATTCCCCATTTTTTTTGTTTTTAGTAATTCCATCATGATAAAACTATTCTTTTCAATCCAGGAGAAATGAGAGATTTTCCTTTCATTCATTAGAATGAATCCCCGATTGAATTTGACAATATCGAAAAAAAACACGTCGTAACTATAGAAATAATTCTTAAAAAAATCAGCGTTTTGTTTTTCTTTCATTATCGTGTTTATTATTTTTAAAGGAGGAAAAAATGAAAGATTTAGCCATAATTAAAGTAAAGTTCTACAACTAATTTGTGTTTATTTTGATTTGAAAATAAAAATCAAGAAAATATTCATTTTTTATTAGTTCAGCTCTTCGTTAAAAGCTCTTCGTTTTTTTTTTTCAAAAATAAAAATAAAAATGCAGAGCATTTAAATGCGATATTAGAATTCTATTTTTCTTTTCTAATTAGGAAGTCCAATTTTACAGCAAAAATAATCCTAGTTTTGTCTAATGATCGAAGGATTAAAAAATATATATATTCTGCTACTAATTCTTAAGAAATTCTCATTGTCTTCTTAAGAATGATTTGAAATGACCAAGCTTTTAAATTATGTATGCAATTAAAGGCAATAACAAATACTTAAAATGAACTTTGATTTTTTTTGTAAAAATAACTGTTATCAATTGCATATACAGTAAAAGCTCCTTATTCAAGGTTTCACTATTCGCGGATGAAAAAAATGCGAAACAATTCCTATATTCGAGGCTAAAAATTTCTTTATTCGCGGTTTCTTTATTCAACCTGCCAGTGTTTTGGCGTGAGTTACAAGCGCTATTTTTTGTGACTGGTTCCGGAACTGTTTTGTTTCTGAAGTTGAAACTTATTTAAAAAAACAGAATTTAGACTGTAAAGCAGTTCTAGTTTTGGACAATGCACCAGGTCATCCTAGCGAATTTGAAACTATGCATCCCAATATAAAAGTGACATTTTTACCTCCCAACACGACGGCTTTGTTACCGACGGCTTCAACCTATGGACCAAGAAATCATCCAGGCCTTTAAGCTCTATTACATTAGAAGAACCTTCAAAATCATATTGAATAATAAGGAATGTAATCCAGATATGAGTGCTATCCAATTTTGGAAGAAATTTGACACAGCAAAATTCATCGTAAACATAAAAAAATCATTGGAAGAACTGAAGCCACACACATTGAAGTCATGCTGGTAAAAACTTACCTGCTCTGACTGCGGAAAATGACGAAGAATCTGTGCAAGTTCAAACTTTGACTGCAAACATGGCCGAAATCGCGAATGGAATAGGACGAGATGGGCTCGAGCAGATAGAATCAAGTGACATTCAGGAATTGCTTGAATCGTAAGATGAAGATTTGACTGAAACCGACTTGGAGGAAATGTTAAATTCACAGCCCATTGAAGAAGAGGCTTCAACAAGCACTGGAAACGTGACATTTAATTTGAAAAATCTTAGTGAAGGTTTAAGAATGGCAAATTAGCTTTGCGATTTCTTTATGAACGTCTATGGAAAGAAGTCTTATTTTTAAGAGGCAAATTGCTAATGCGACTGCTGTGTATCAGTCTGGATTGAAGGAGCTTTTAAAAACTGCCAAGCAAATGACAAAATTCTTCAAACCATTGCCTAAGCCTTAAGATAATGAATCAAAATGTTCAAAAACTTCAATTGACTTTATATATATATATATATATATATATATATATATAATTTTGCCACCTAGGAACGTATCCCCTATAATCCGATATAAATGACCATTCCGTATTCACGGTTTCTGTATTCGCGGCATATTTATGGAACATATACCCCGCGAATAAGGAGCTTTTACTGTACATGAAAATAAGCAATGTCGATAGATAGTTACATTTTTTTAGATGCGAGTTCTAAAATGTCTTACTAGAAATTGTTTTCTGCTTCAAGTTGAAAATGTAACTGATATTTACTTAAACAGCTATTTGTTACACAAAACATATATAAATGCGAGTTAGTCGACGAAAAGGTAGGGTTAAAAGCAAAAGTACACGAAGACAGGTATCTGAATACACATGAAATTAAAAAATATATATCAAACAAAGAAAGGAAAATAAGAAGTATTATGATACCACACAGGAATAATAGTTATTATTTAGATTCAATATTTTCAAAAAGAGGACGAAGAAGAATTTAGAAGATAATTTTTTAATTGTATGACAATTTTCAGGATGAATTTTTTGAAAAACTGCCCGAAGACTTTTATCTTTTCCGACGTTAGCATAAAAAAGATTGAAACAATATCTATAAAACCAAAATATACTAATTAATTGCCAAAAGTTTTAAAAAATTGGGAAAAAGGCCTTTTTTTGGCTAAAAAGTGATATAAAATAAAAATCTTCCAATTTAGAGGTTTATCAAATTATTTGCCCGAAATTTTACAGATAGCTTAAGGAATATATTATCTAATTTCTGAACTAAGAAATAAGCCCTATTTCTTTCCATTCACTAAATTACCGTTCGATAGATAAATAACATGAAATATTCCTTTTTTCACATTTTGAAGGACAAAAACAACCATAAAACATTTCTACCTTCGTTTCGTTTTGTTATATTATCGTCCCGCTTTAAAGCAACACTAGGATTATTTTCAGACAAAGCACGGTCAGATGAAGAAGTTGACCCCTGACTTCACATCCCATCTCCAAGCTTCCTCACTACCCCTATGGGTAAACGTTTAGTTCCGACGGATTTAACGAGCACCAGACACATCAATTCTTCGGTGGGATTGGGTCTTGATTCTAAAACCCTCCGGTTCCGATGCCGAAACCTTACCACCAATGCGGCGCAGGCCAATACCAGGCCAATGCGGCGCATAAATATATTTTTAAATGAATAATTTTTTTTATTTTCTACTTCAGGAACTGTAGAAGCATGCTGAGAAATCAATATATTAAAATAGAACAAAAATATGCATTTGATTTTAATTTATGGATTTTATTTGGAAGTAAATTCTATCATATTCTGTATTCGAGAAAATAGCAACTAAAGATGTAAAGACAATTATAAAAATCAGTGTTACTTCTGAAAATATTGACTTAGAAACAGCATTCTAACGGTTTTATAAAGAAACCTGTTAAAAAAAAATTATTGTTTTGCAAAAAAATTGACTTTTTAACGAAGTCAACTTTTTAAAACACTGTTATGCCTCCTTTTTTAGTGAATCATTAGATAAGGAAGTCATGTTTGAGTTAAAGGGAAAAAACTCCGTTAATTACTAATTGTAACAAAAGACTTTTCTCGTCTTGGAAAATTAACACTGTTCTCTAATGCTTACACTCCTAATCATGGATAACAATTGTTGCAGTTATCTATTAGAATTAAAGAGTGAAAGAGTTAAATTAATGTACTTTCCTAAATAAACAATGAGTAAATCTTAACCTATGAAAACAGATAATTTTGATTCATTGATAAATCTAATGCTTACAGGAATGCATCAATGTTAGCTTAGGAAAGTGAATAGATAACCTCTCCAGGGGCGGTTTTCATGAATAACGAGGCAATAAATACCCCTGAATACTCCGAAAAATTACATCTATCAGTTTGAGTCAGCAGAAGATATAAGAGGGTAAACAAAGGAAGAGTAATTGAGGAGAAAATCGCCAGTAGGAGTCAGGGGCTTGATCACGAGGGCAGTTAACGAGATCTGGTTACTAATTGCTGAACGTAATGGGACGACTAAAATTCTTCATTTGATATAACTGCTTTCTGAGGCTCGCGGATTAGTTCTGTCAGCCGTGGCCAGAATGGAAATTAAGGTAAATCGAGGCTAATAACTCTCTGGAACTGAGATCTGAGACAATAAAAATGCAGAATGAGATGATTCTTGAAAGTCTGGCATCATTCCTCATTTCAGACGATTTACGTTTCGTAATAAAAAAGCTCTTTATTGAGCTTGACATGGTTCACCACGATGAGTTATTGATCTGAGAAATGAAGTCACATTTAAACAATCGAGTTCATTGATTGTAAATTACAAGAAGAATAAAAAACATAAAATTAATGAAGAAACGGAAATGAGATTATATTAATCGAAATAAAAACTTTTCAACATTGTCTTTCACGGATTTCTTTTCGGTTTTGGAATAAAATTTTGAGGCAAATATTTCAATGAAAAACCTTTTTTATATGTTCAAAGGAATCGATAAGTATGCATGAAAAGAAAAATCAGTAGGAGACTTTTTAATAACAAAAAACATAAATTAAATTTGAAATAATTATTTCGAAAAGTTTAATGCAACAATATAAAGTACTCATGGTTTTTTTGGTTTTTTCGACTAACAATATTTATGAATTATTCATATAATTTTGAATCTATTTGAGACCAGTGTTTATAAAGCAAAATACGATACAATAAGAGAAACTTTAGAAGATATACATGAAATAAACAAGACTATATTTGATTAATGTGAAATGACAATTTATATGAAAAGTTTGAGGATGGGTAGGAATAGAACTTTGAAATCTCCGCCTGAAAATGAATATTAGAGCTACTATTACACTAGGATAAAAAGAAACGAAATAATTCTTTTTATTTAGACAATTAAACGGAAGTATTTAAAAGACAAACAACACAAAAAATAGGTATTTTTTCGAATATAGAATTGCATTAAATATTACAACCTATTTGCAATGAAACGGTTGTTTCATAGATTTGTGAGCTGAACTTTGACCGACCGTATTTTAAGATTTTTAAGAAAAATATTTTTATAAGTATACATCTTTATAGTAGTTTGGTACAGAACCCTGATTTTAAAAATTATATTTTTTTTGGACATGAAACTCATTTCTCGTGACAAAATTATTAAAATTCTTTATTTGTTCTTGAATTGAAAAATATTACATACACATTTAACTCAGATTTATATAAAAAAAAGACTGCACTGCACTGGATTAGAGTTTTGGGGGCACAAGAGCGATTGTATTGACTAAGTTGAGAAAGGAAATGGTTCAAATAGCATCAATGTTAGAAAATATGTATCATCAATGCAAAAGGCTGATTTAAAACATTAAAAAGGTTTGAGTAAGTATACTTTATGGATTTTAAAAATTCAAAAAATTGAACATTGGATATTTTGTCAAAAAAGGAAGATAATGGAATCTTGAAAAAATTGGTAGCACTGCGCAGTGAAATTTGGGTATTCTGAAGTACATCTACACTTATAATAAAGCTCAATGTTGGCGTGTTGGCGCTATACAGACCAGACCGTTGGATCTACAGCTACCAAGTTTGGTGCATGCATAATTTGGGGTTCGGGAATGTGCACCTCGGAGCCCTTTTTTCTAATTTTTTAATTAGAATTTGAAAGAATTAAAATTTAAGCGAAATTTCGACGTTTTCTCACTATAACTTCCGAAAATATTATCGCACAAACATGATTTTACATCAATTTACAGATTAAAGAATTAGCTTTCAAATGGCATCAGTGCTTTAACGTATAACTTAAGCTTCTATTTTTAAAGAATTTTTAAAGAAATATTTTAACCATGTTTTTCTTAGCACGTGACTAGATAAAATAAAACAATGACGGAAGTTCAGATAAAAGAAAAAACTATCATCGCAAATTAAATCTAAAGAAACGCAACTTTTAGCACGTAACTGGATAAAATAAAAGAAATATAAAATGTGATATTTTCTAAAAAAATAAATGCCAAGCAAAGGTTTCTATAATCGTTTGCAATATCTAAATAATTAATTAAACAAATCTTCTTTATTTACGGTAAACGCTTGAGTCAAATAATGCATTTATAAATAATGAGTTTTAGATTTCTTCATACTTTTCTCTGTGAGACATATTTTACAAAATATTTTTATTAATATTTTAAATAAAAGTTGCTACATCAATCAGTCTTCTAAATCAATAATTAAAACTGACTGATTCCTAAAATTAAAGAATATTATTTCGAAAATGTGTTCTTTTAGAACTTTCCGTCCATCATCTTAAAGAAAATATTAATTTCAGGCCAATCAATGCTCAGGGTAATGAATATGTGATTTAATTGAAAATTTTAGAACGCATTACTCATGGCGAACCAGCTGGTCGCCAAAGGCGGCTAGTGCTTAATAAACATTTCAAAGGCACAGCACGAGAAGAAAGGTGCTAGTTTCATGCAGCAGTTGTAGTTGTAGTTTTGTGTATTTTATTGGCGAAAGATTCATGTTTGTCTATACTGCGCCAATCCAAAGGTATTCACACAGCAACAAGTGTTGACGGATGAATTTCGTAGCCCAGTATAAACGAGATAAAACTGTATCTGCGTTTTTGTTCGCCAATGAAACTCATAAATAATAAAAGTTATAATAGTTTTAAATTATCTTAAACTAAATTGCAAAAATTGAAAGGTTTTCAGGAAGAAAAATAATGAATATTAATGTTTTTTTAGAGAATGAATCCCAAAAATGAATGATTTATGGTGCTACACATTAAAGATCAGGCTTAATTAATTTTAGATTTATAACTATAGATATATATTACATAAACATAAAGAGGTACAATATTAAAAAGACTTAATTTTATTTAGAAAATCTATGAAGCATCAAATAATATGCTGTGTAATTTAGAAGCAGGAAAATCAAATAACTGCAGATATGAGTAAAGTAAAAAAAAGTAGAAGAAGAAAGAATTAGAATAATTACTTTTTGATATAAAATCCTTTAAACAAAAGAGATCCTCGAACAGATAAAAAATGATCAGGTAAAAAAAGGTATTTTTCATTTTCTTAGATTAAAAAACTACATATCACAGCCAATTCAGATATTAATATATGATCAAAAATGGCATGCAATATCAAATAATAAAGGACTTAAAATTGAGGGGCATAAAAATCCACGTGAAAAAAAATATCACGCAAAAAGCAAAATAAGTCTCATATAAATGCTGAGAACCCTCCACCGCAAGTACCTATGGTGAACGGAAATTGGATGCTTGGGGACGAAGCAGGAAGAAAAATTCGTTTTTTTTTCAATTATCCTCCGGAGTAAATACCTCTGATCCACGTCACGGAAGGGGTCTGCAATCGATTCCTGATCCCCGCCCTTGTTCAATCAGGAGGACATTCCTTCCCGAGCAGAAAGGCTCTTCGGAGACGAGTCCTTCCACCTTTGTTTTCTGTCAACAATCTGGAACATTAATCTCGGCCGGAGACTTCAGATGTTGCTTTGGTCTCCGGTGGCCGTTTCTTTGAATTTACCATGAGGAGGACATCGGGAAAAAGGACGAGTCTCGTTCTAAATTGTAAAATATATTTTGGCCCATTTGTTAGATTGGGAGGACGGTTGTCATTGTAATATATGCCAGTGCTTTGAAAGGGAAAAAATAAAGAAAAGGCAAAGAAGTTTCAGTAACTTTAAATCTATTGTAATATGATGGAGTTTCCATAGATTGTGACTAGCAAAAGACTTAATTTTTTCATAAGACTTTGCCAAAAGACTCATAAATTTAACCAATCTTTTTTTTAGATGACAATTTTGTATAATAATAAGTACGGTATTTCAATGTAAAAAGTAATATAAAATAGTGTAATTTTTGAAATATAAAATTGAAATTTTGCATTTAAAAACGTTAAGATTCTTTTTTATTAATAAAAGCTCAAAACTAAAGAAAGGTTGGTTTAGTTTAATTATGTTAATGTCATGTTTTAAAGCAGCACTGGGGATATTTTGAAACAGACCACGTAATTCTGAAACAATAGTCATATGAGAAGTATGGCACCTGATTTGGAAACATCTCTCCAAACTTTCATGCCACACCAAAGGGAAGACACTTGGCTCCGACGGATTTACAGTGCACCAGATTCACTGTACGATGGTTCTTCGGTGGAATAGGGTCTTGAACCTGCAGCCCTCCGGTTCCCAGGCCGAGATCTTACCATCACGTCACCATGGTTTCAAAGAGAGTTGGGACTTAGCAAGTAATATATTGACAAAGAATTTTATTGAAAATTAATAAGCACAATTGAAAGAACAGGAAATTTTATTTAACTGTTAATACTAAAAGTTAAAAGTTAATAAAAGTGTCCCGATTTTTTTAATGAACTGGAATGCTGTCTGTCTAAAGCAGAGTTTTGCGCTTAGAGCATACATTAGATGAGTGATGAGAAAAAATGTTTTTTAACAGCGGTTTAACATAAGGAATATTTTAAAAATATTAGTTGATTAGGATGAAACTTAGTTCAAGCTAAAAATTTCATGTTTATCATGAAAATTCAGTTATTGTTATATTATGTAAAAAAACTGTATTTCAATTTTTTCCTAAACTTCACTATATTTCCTAAAATTTTAAACTGTATTTCATTTATAATTATTATAAATTCTTTTAAGTTAAAACGACAAAATTAATTTCAGAAATATAAGCTGCATATGTTTTCTTTAATGTACAGTGATTTATTTTTCAAAACTGAAAACATTGAATGTATGTAACTTTTAAATAATCATTTTTCTTTTGTAATATTTTCAATTTGGAAATATTTTTTATAATTTTTTAAAACTATCCCAAAATAATTAGATCAGTATGCTACTTAATTCATGAACTGCGTATTTAAGAAAATATAGTAATATTTTAGAGAAAATGCTAATTTATAAGCCTTTTTTTAACAACAATGAAAGCAGTTATTTTCATTATGTGTAAGCACAAATATTGAAAGTAATTTATAAAATTTCCTAGCTAAGCAGACAGGATTTTTTTGTTTTCAATATATTATAGACCTATTTATTAAAAAAAATCTTATTTTTCTGCCTAAAAATGTTTTTTTCTCTAAAAATATTCTATTAATAAACACAGTAACATCATTATTTGGCAACGATTTTCAATTCGTTTTTTTATTATTAACATCTAACATAATAATCTATATATTTTTTATTATATTACCATAATGTTATTTTCAAAATATCATATTTTTATAAGCTAATACTTAGTTCTTAAATGTCTGTAAGGAAAAACAGAATGTAAAAAATCAATAATCTGCTGATGGCGATAGCCCATGAGAGATTCTCATCTATTAGATGAAAGGATGAAGGTCTGATGTCTGATATTACCGAAAATCCATGGAGCGCATGATTAGGTTATGAGTTAAACCTGTCCTTTGGAGATCTAACTCCATGTTTATACGGAGTAGGATGCGTTGGCTTGGTGTCTTATTAGTAATACACCAAAGGTTCAAAACAGGGTTGTATCTCATCAAATGATGTCTTAACCTGATAAATCTCGTCAATGTTTCTAACGGAACGAAATTCGCACACTGATCAAGGTTCATATTTTTCTATTGTCATCTAGACACTGAATCAGATAAAGTATGAATAATTAATCTCAACAGTTTTTAACTTACACTGTATTTATTTTAACTTACAGCAGCGATGAGAAGAAGAGGAGAATTTATTGTAAGGTCAAATAACTAATAAAATAAGTTTAAGGAGGAAAAACTCAATGTTTTGTAATTAATTATATTTAAAAATTAAGATTAAGGGATCGGAAAATCACATAATAATAACAGTATAATATTTTAAAGATTGATCAGTTTTAATACTACCGGTCATTCCATTACAATATGGAGTTCTTGTACAATTTCCTTTCGATAAGGCTCAAGAACTATAAATTTCTCTAAAAATGTAAATATTTCAAAATAAAAAATTGGCATATGATAGTACAATTAGAGAATGAAAGAACAATTGAAAACATGTTAAATAGTTTATTTCAAAAAGAAAAATATTAATCTCTATTCTAAAAGAGTACAGCATAATAATGTTTGAAAAATACACGTTTTAAAATTATAAAAGTTAACCTAATTTTTTTAATTTGAATTTTTAGCATGCCAATATATTTTTAAAAGCTATTTTTTTTCTTTTGCCCTTCTCTTACTCATTCGATTAAATTTCTTTTTGATTTTAAATGAAATACATTGCAAGAAAATGTGCTAAAGATATTTTTTTTAAATATTTGTTAATATTTGAGAATAACTTTTCAGGTAAAATTATAAGTGTAATTTAATTCATTCCAACTGAACGAAATTGAATTTGAGATAACGGAAAAATAATTTTTGTGTTGCAATATTTTCTGTTGTTTATGAAGAAGAACGGAAATTTTTGTTTCATTTCTAATTTATAAAAATTTAAATGTAAAAAATCGCTCCCTGGTGCGCATTCTTACCCTCCAAATTAAATATGAATTACTTAAGTAGTTCTAGGTCAGATGGTTTAGCCCAGTGATGGGGAAACTACGGCCCGCGGAAAGGTTTAATCCGGCCCGTTTAAGAGTGCCGTCGTGAGAATGTATTAGTATAAACAAAATAGTATTCTGGACAAATCCATCCGACCCAAACAGCTGACTCCTCTTCGCTCGAAACTTCCAGACACTCTCGCATTTTCGATTCATTGTTCTGTTTTTCCGAAAGAACCGCAAAACTCCAATTCCCGAACAATCCTTGCAGGTAGGTATAAATACATATTATTTGCTAATCAGATCTCTAAATCTGATTTTTCTCATTTTCCAAGAATACAATCTTTATATATATCAAATATCAAATCTTTATATACTATATCAAACAATAAGATTAAAAAATACGAAATTAATTTGAGAAAACTATCTTCAGAATTTGAAAGGAGATTTCAGGACTTTAGAAAAATGGAACCAGAGTTTAGTATTTTTGCGACCCCATTCAATGTTAATTACGAAGAAGTTGATGCAAAATTTCAACTTGAGTTAATAGAACTGAACTGTAATACTCTCCTGAAACAAACTTTTCATACAGTACCATTACTAGAATTTTATAAAAATTTAAGTCCAGATAATTTCCCAAATCTAATTACTCATGCAATAAAGATAATGTACAATGAAGCTTAGGAAAACTTCTTTAAGAAACAGAATAACAGATGAGCACCTTTCATCAGTTTTAAGAATTTCTGCTTCACAAATGGAACCGAACTATGATGAAATTTTGATAAAACAGTCTCAATTTCATTTTTCTCATGCACCATCAACCAGTAATGACACCAGAAAATAAAGTGATAATACTTCACACCAAGAACTACACTAAATTCATTTTATATTTTGTGCTTAAAATTTTCTTACCTTTTGCTTTTTTACTATTAAAATAATAAGTGTATGTAATAATATATGTATGTTTATAGAACACATAAATTTTTTAACGATCAAGTATTATTCTTTGGCCCGCTACGATCGTCTAGTTATTACAAATGGCCCGTCTTAAAAAAAGTTTCCCCACCATTGGTTTAGCCTGAAAAGCGAACACATATACGCGCGTGAGCGCACGCACAAATAATTTTTTTTGTAAATATAGATATATAAAGCGTTTCGAGAAAGTTGCCATAAGATATTTGTTACTTATTAAGTATCTTGACCCAATCTTTTTTTTAAAAAAAAACCTTTTTACATCGTGTAAGATTATTGTAAAATCTACTTTAGGAACTTGAACAGTCGTTTTAAGAGGGATTTATCAGTATTTCTTAAATACAAGTAAATATTATTTCTTACTTATTTTTATACTTCAATTGTCATAAATATTTGTAAAAACAACAGCAACTGTGAATCTTTAAGAAGGAATTTAAAAGATAACAATGGAGGTTCTCATATAATATTTAAGAAACATGCTTGAAGTCAGTGAAATAAATTCTTTATCCGTTTTGCGATTACATTTCTCTGTATTTACTTTTGAAGTTCTGACACAAAGAGCAATAGAATTCATTCTTCGGATTCCAGTTTTCCAATTTTCGACTTCGAGCGCAGCTGCGTTTGAAGTCAATTTTCTCTTCCTGCACTCTTCAAAAATATATATAATATACACTTTTTCGCGAAAGAAATTATCGCACTTTCAAAAAACAGAGAGGAATTCTTTCAATGAGACAAAGATCGGGAATCAATGAATAACTGCGAAGAGTTAAAATTGATTTAAGTGCGCGATTTTTCGCTTTCCAGTGAATTTTTCTTATTGTTTTTTTTTTCTTCAAAAACTGGCAACAGCTTTCTCTCCTGGTCATACCCGTATGCTCATGGAACACGACACTTTTTGTATATATTCATTAAATAGTAAATATTATCGGATTCACTTAAGACCGCTTATTGATCGATTAGATCTGAAATCTGAAATGCGTTTGCAATATTGACATGAAGACCACCAATTAAATTTAGATATTTCTTGTTATTCTTTTGAAAGATTGTGCTAACATTTAGGTTGAATAAGATTAAGATTTAATAGTGTCCTGCAGACTTCTTGTATTTGGAATACCTTCAAAATCAAATGAGATCTTGTAATTTTCCTGTAAATACCACATATCAAATTCCATTAATGCATATTGTTGTCTTTTGAGCTATGTGTTTACAAACCGGATTAGCTGCCACCAATAGACATGCATGATTCGATAAATAGTCCTTTCAAAATCGAGACTGTCTAAAATTTTCACATTTATGAATAACTCTATATCAATTTTTTTAGTCGATTATAGTTTTTTACACATAATATGCAAGAGAAATTAAAAGAAAGGTCTTTACAAGAATCCTCCTTTTTTGTATAAGTTATTTTTTTAAATTTCCAGCGATTCATCATCACACAAGAAATGCTGTTATAATTAAGTCATGAATTAATATATATCTGAAACTCAATTTTTATGGCCTTAAGCAAGTGACATTTTGTAACAAAAAGTGAAAATATCAACTATGTTACTGATATATTTAGATAATCTTTTTAATAATTAAGGAAATATGAAGCAGTTAGCAACAAAAATAACCAGTAAAATATGCTAAAACTAAAGAATTTTGTTACTCTTAGCAAAAACAAGAGCGAATATTGGATAAAAGAATTTGAAAGTTTTTCCACAAATAAAAAAATCCGAGACTTTTTTAACATCACACATTTAGACTTTTATTAATGATTGCATAGTTATGTTTAATGATCCAAAAAGAAGTTTTTCGTGGACATGTAAAAATATAAACAAGAAGAAGCGTAAATTCTTCTCAGTAACTTTTTCTAGAAAGCTAGAATCGAAAGAGCATATCGCTTAATCAGCTAATTACTTTTCTTTTACAAAGTTTTTTTTGCAGACTAAAGCAATGTTTTTTAATTAGAGGCAAGGAATCCACATTAAATTTGTATACTTTTTATATAATTGGAAAGCATCATAGAATTTATTAAATAAAACTAAGATGGACCTAAAAAGAATTACGACTGAGAAAATTACGAATTTTTAAAGTTCGTATCTTAAAAAGATTACCATAATATTTTATCACCAGAACAAGAAATCTGTTAGATAAATTGACATATACAATCAATTTTTTAATACTATTTCTGGTGAAAAATGTAAGAATTCGATGTTTCACAATTCTGTGATGTCAACCATTTTTATCAATTACTAAAATAAAAAATTAAGAAGGTTTAAGAAAAACCTTTTTAAAGTTTAAAATATTTGCTTATCGTTCTATTAAGAAAAAAAAAAGAATTCAAAAACAATTAATATAAATATTTATTTACTACTTACAAATCTTCCCATCTTAGTGGATCTAAATGTTTAGTTTAATTTAATTTAAGTAATCTTCTATTACTGAAACAAAATGAGTTCTATTTTTTAGATGGACCTCGTTAAAGTTTAGGTTGATATTCGAAGTTGAACATTGAGCACATGAGGAGATAACACTCCGAGTTACGATTGTATGTTTTACATACAGAGTGGTTATAATTAAAGTTATCCTGTTTAGACCTACGTAGTGTCTGCTCTGGTGGAAGGATGTCGAAGAAATTCGATACTTCGGTTGTGTGGATTATGGAGAACTGAAATCTGCAATTAAAAAAATGTCAATCGCCATGCGAGAAGGCGGCGCTTGAAAAACAAAAACGGAGAACGCGGAGGTTGGAAATCTTCTTGAAATTACCCGTTGATCTCCAAGGTGGGTACGAATCGATGCCGTCACTGTTCGAACAATGTGAGGTGGTGCACCATCTTGCATGAAGACAATAGTCCCTAAACATTCTAGTTTTTATAACGCAAGAATGACTTGCTGCTGAAGAATCCGTAACGGAACACTTTTGATTGTCATGAGGAGTATTCTCCTCAAAAAAAAAAAAAAAAAAAAAAAAAAGACCAATAATGAGATCAGCAGTAAAACTACACCATACAGTAATGCAATTCGGATGTAGAGACTATTCTTGCACGTTATTAGGTCATGCAGTACCCCATATGCGACAGTTGATGAGCCTCGTCTAACCTCCAAATGTCCTAAGCCCATGAATTGAAACGGCTATTCTGGATGAAAAAAAATCTAGCAAATTGATTACATTTCTCCGGGAGTGTAGGATTCAGCGCTTGTACATGATGGATTTTGTATGGATACCACTTTACAATGGACCAAACAATCTTTTCTACTGTAGACCAAGGGAGGGACAAATCACGTGCCCCCGCTAGAGCTCTTGAGCTAGAGGACATTGCGAATCGGACGTTCTTCCGACCACGGCAAGAGAGACTTCTTTCTGTTTCATTTGAAATCCGTTTCCTTCCACCTCCGTGTACCACATCCAACTCTCTAGTCTCTTCAAATTTAATGATCGTCTTTTTCAAAGCCTGCTTGGACATAGGCCCTTTTCGTAAGTCGTTCAAGCGTCGATATGACAAATTACTCCTGTTCTGGTAAAAAACTTTACCAGTAAAGCTCTTTCTTTCTTATCTAACGGCATGGCGAATAATGATCTTACGGCAGTGAGAACTGGTATTTTAAACTACACTAAATTTGCATAACAGTCTTTATCGTACATGAAAAACGCCATCTGTCGATCGAAATGTAAACTATTTTCTAATGCAGATTTCTTTTCCCCGTTAACCATACAACCTAAATATCATGTTGTTTCGACATATTTCCATTTGAGTATACATTACTCAAGTCTAAATCGGGTAAATTTAATCATAACCAACCTGTACATTCTTTTAGTACTGTACATTTAAAAAAAAATGTATGAAATGGTTCTGTTGAGAGGTTAAATGAAGGCAACTGAAAAAAACGTAATCTTATTGTTTCTTAATAGTTCAACTTATTGTTTCTCGTAGTAATAACTGCAATTACTAATTGCAATCATTACTGTTCCAGTGATATATTCTATCATTATACACAATATACATTAAAAGTATATTTTTGAAAAGTTTTGGATTTTAAAAGATTAATCATGAAATAAAGAAGACACATTACAAGGTGAAAGGAATTCATTTTACGGCATATTAATACTATTGCAATCATTTCATGTTTACTGTAATCATACGTTAGACATAGCAGCAGATAATCAAATATTTAATTCTAATATTGTATTATTTACTTTTTTATTCTCTTTCAAAAAGGTTCAAAGGATATCAAAATTAAATGGTTACACATAATATGCACATAATTGTACCAATTATTTTTACTACGTTATGTGAACAAATACAACTTATAAATTGAAAATTGTGCATTTAAATATTTTGCAGGGCACATTATGTGCTCCTCGTAAAACAAACTAGTTAATTCATAACATATTTTAGTACATTTTTCACTCCATGAATCTATTAATGACTAATTTTACGTTAATTTTTTTGTATATTTATTTCTTGTTTATTATGATTTATAATCAAGTGGTATCCATATTGATTATGTGACATGCATATTATGTTGGTATACGCTTGATATTTACTAAAACACAATTAAGTAAAAGTAATAACACATATATGATATATTGCCAATATGCTCATATTATGAGAGTCTTATAATTATCCTAAAAAAAATATAAATTATTAAATTATTAATAATTTATACAATTTCTATTTTTTGCCAATTTGTTTATTTATTTATTTTGTCAAATAAGGAAAAATGTATTTTTTTAAACTGAATAGTCTGTGGCCCCTTTTTTATTTCAATTTCCATAGGCAGCTTCCTAGGTTTGTCAGAAATCAATCACCTGTTAGAGAATAAAAATTTTCTATGAAGAAAAAAAAAAGGACAGAAATCCAAATAAAGCATTACAAAAAGTTATAAATTTTTACCCTAACATATATGATGCAGGGAAAATGAATTAACTCAAGTTTTGCCATCAAGAAAATGTTAAATTCTAAAAGATCTTTCAGATTGGGGATATTAACGAATCTTTTATCATCTGGTATTCTTTTACTGGCTATTAGAAATAACTGAATGAATTACATTCATCTCATCCCTAAAATGGAAATAAAATAAGCACTAAACAGGAAAGGTTATTGGTTTTCCTATGAACGACTAAGATGCCTGCTAGATAATGCAATTTGAAAGCTCGCTTCATTTATTGTCTTACTAAGTTAAGAAGCAGCATTGATTTTTGTTACGGTATAATTGCACTTTCATTTGCATGTTACTTTAGCATTTAATTTATCCTTTGTTCCAGGACTTGAAAGTTTGTATCCGAGTTCCGGAAACAAACATAAGAAAAAAAATATACGAATGGATTCGTACGAGAGAGATTCTTTTATGAATAATGCATCAGGTCGGGGACTAAATAAGAGAACGTTATAATATCTAAATGTTCCTGAGCAACTAATTCAAAAGAGCTTAAGGAATGAAATATTTTTTCGTTGACAAAAACCACAGTTAAAATAAGCGCTCCCCAAAGACAAATGAATCTGCTTCCTTAATAAATTATTTGCACAGACCTCCAAGTGGAGGGAAGAATTTAGAATTTCAAAGTAATTGATTTGGAGCATTTGAATCTGAGACGCTTAAGCACTTTTATTGGAGAAGAGGACAGAAACGTAATTCCAATGAAACAAGCTTATTATTTAGTTAGCCATATAAGAGAGAATAAAATTCAAATAAAATGATATGATTAGTTTATTAATTACACTAGAAAAGAATTTAGAAGGAATAAAAATATTTTATGAAAATAATATTATGATTTCAAAATGAATCTTTACAAGTATATGGATCTAAGATTTGTTCATAGAAATTGCATAATGAAACTGGATTATGTATAACAAACTTAAAGTCATTGAGACATTATAATATCCTATTAATATGTAAATGAATCATGATTTCACAGTCTAACAGTTACTTATTAACAGATTCTTACCAAATTGTATAAATTAAACATGTAATTTTTATGCATTCTTTTGTTTCTTGAAAAAATATAGAGAGAGATTTTGTAACAATCAAAATAAGTTAATCTGGATATTTTGATGAATCTCCGTGCTTTTTAAGAATGGAAGCAGCAATACAATTAATTCCACGCAACCTAAAAGTAGACTAAACCGTCTCTACAAAATGTCGATGATGCATGCAAAAATGCATCACAGAAGACTCTCGGTACTATTATTTGTAAACGATTATAAACCAAATTGACATCCTGATATTAAAGTTTGTTGCATTTAGCATCTACAAAAACTTGATAACTTAAATATATTAAGAATCACAAACAGCTTAAGAGACGGTTGTTTGCAAGGAAAGCTTTAAGATAGACAACATTATTTGCCACCCACAAAACCGAATGATTAAATGTAATTGGTGGCTAATTTAGTTGAAATGGTTTCGGTGCCATTTTGATTTTGATTGAAATACATTATATTCCATACTAGGATATAATGTATTTTTGTTTGAAGTGTGACTTCAGATGCTTTGCAATTGAAGGAAAACACAAAGGATAAAAAAGGACATTATTTGGAAAGGATAATATGCCCAAATTTTCTCTTTGCATAAAGTCAGGTTGGAGATCAGGGCTAGTTTTATTTTGAATCATCACAGTGATCCACGCATTTTTGTTAATTCTACGATCACCTTGAAATACACTGAGGTAATAAGAACCTTTCGATAACAATATGCGAATATGTAGATAGTAATAATATTATGTGCAAAATGTATAAAAGATGTGATTATGGTCGAATGAAGGGAATCAGCGTTGAGCCGAAATGGCAGTTGAAGCTAGACGCATGGGACATTCCATTTTGGAAATTGCTAAAGAATTGAACATTTCAAGACCAACAGTATTCAGAATTTATTGAAAATACCTAATTTAAGGAACAACTTCCCACCCTAGATAACACAGTGATGGATTGCCAGCCCTTTATGAGTGAGACCAGCGACATGCGCGAAAATTGTCAGTGTTAATAAAAAATGAACATAGCATAAAATACCCACAGGAATAAACGTGGAACGTGAAATAGATGTCTTTAGGGAAACTTGGGAAAATTTGGCTTTAATGGACTTGGCAGCCCAAGACTAACATAAATGTCTTTACTAAGGGCAACATATAGCCTGTAGGGCCTTTCCTGGGCCATTGATCATACCAGTTAGATTATATACGATTGGAATACCATGACATGGTCAAATGAGTCACGCTTTCGATTAGTAAGAGCCGATGGTAATACTCGAGCATGGAGATGATCCTATGAAGCTATGAACTCAAGTTGCCAACAAGGCACTATGAGAGCTGGTTGCAATCGCCTTAATGGTAACTTATAGGTGTGGGCTGCTTTTACATGGAATGGGTTTCTTTCTCTAGTATAAATTATGCGCGCTGTTACAAGGCCATAATTGTTTGTGACTGGTTTCAAGAATACTCTCAGCTACTACAGTAAATTATTCAGCCATTTAAGATTTCCCTACACAAATCTCATTGAACATTTATGAGACATTATCGAGTTGCCGATTACTGCACAAAACCTGCACTGGTAATGCATTCATATTAATAGACGTCTATAAAGTCAATATTTTTATATGGGTCAATGAGTTTTCCAATGTTTTGTTGAGTCCGTGCCACAACATGTTGTTGAACTTCGTCCAGCAAAAAAAGTTCATGTTATTAGAAGGTATTCCATGGTTTTTATCACCTTAGAGTGCAGAATTGTGGTTCTCGATATTTGTAATAAGATGATGGGGATAAATTTAGTAATAGGTTTCTACTAATTTATGACAATAATCTTCCACAAAGTAAGGAATCCAGAGGTAGAGAGACATATATTATTCGAAGTCAAATCGAATAGAACATGTATATAATGCATAAGGATATTGACTTGCATTTATGCAAATCCCAAGGAGCACTTTCTAGGGATTTCAAGGTGCGTTTTACCGTGACAACACTTTATTACCCCAAGAACACTTGAAATTTCCAGCATGCATTAATACCCAAAATGAGAAATCTAGGTAAAGCTTGCATTTTAATTAAAGGTGACAACGCAACCAAATTATTGCTATTTACTGTGCTACTGTGCCGAATTTTCTTTTCCCAATCATATACAATATTCAATATGTTCTTATTTTATTGATTTTTTTCTCAAAAATTGACAATTTTCATTTTACAAAAATGCGAGCTATGCGACATTTTGTCAAGTTTTGTGCAAAAATCAGTCTAATTGCATGATACTTATTGTTTTTTACTTTACTTTTTCTGCCATTTAATATTTATCATTTATTGTGGAAATGAATCAGGAACTTTATTATTTATTATCTTTTATCAAATATTTCCAATTATTCTGAAATATTTTCACATTCTTAAAAAGCATTTTACTTCAAAATTATAGTTTAGTTAATATTTTGGGATTCAAGAAAGATTGTAATACAAATATACGATCATATCATTCTAATAACCTTTAATATGAAAAACAATTTCATAAAATATTTAGCAATTTTTGTTATATTTTATAAGTGGTTGAATATTATAATTTTTATTCGACACTTCTTCTAATTATTTCGCTTTTTCAAAAATACCGCATCAATAATTTTTTTTCATCGAAATTGCTTGAATTTATATCACCATTTTTTGAGTTTCTTTAGTTATTTCTGACTCTAACAAGCGAAAAAAACCGCTTCATATTATAAAAAACCCGACTAAAATCAATATTTAATCTCTGACGTAAAAAGTAAGAGGAATGTTATTATAAGATAAGAAAGTTAAAAGAGAATACATTTATGATTCTAAAAAAAGATTCTTTTGTCTAACTTTTTTAAAGAAAACGAAGTACTTATTTACGCGGAAAAAATCTAAAATAAAAAGTATGTACTGATTTTATTTATTTGTGTTAATTTTATTTCATTAAGTGAGACTGTTTACATATTTTAAATTTGCGCGAACAGTTAAAACGATACTTAATTCCTTCGAGCAAGATAAAGTTTTGCTTTTTTTTATCGATGTTTTTTTTCTTCTAATTTTTTTTGCACGTCTCAAGGATAATAATATTTCGTGATATTTTCATAACTCCAAAGTAGTAAATTATTTTTGCAGATATGCATTTTCGAAATAGTTTTCAGGGTCGCAAATATTTACATAATGCAGCTGATACTTGAGTTATCTTACCGTAGTGTAAATTTAAGAAACTTAATAAAATGCGAAAAAAAAATCCAATTTCAAGAAAACTCGTATTTCTTAAAATCTCCAACTGAATATTATAATTTAAGAGAGCTGGGAAAAATGACTTGGCAAAGTAAAGTAGATTGGAACCCAGAGAGGCAACAAATCTAAAATTGGGAAAATACGGCGAGAAAAACTGCAGGGAGAATAGCTTATAAAGCAACTTTGAAAAACTTTATTGTCTTTAGTGAGTCTCGATCTGTAAAGAACTATAAACTGATCTTATAGAGGTAAAAACCAAAAGAAAAACGGTAGAAAGTTTTTATATTTTGAGGATAAAAAATAAAAACCAAAGTAAAAACGAAGTTTTGTTTTACTAGTTTAAAAAAATATAATTGAATGAAAACAATCACAATTTATATTGCAAAAAATTTATTCAAAGAAATTTTGATTAAAAAAATTTAAAAAGAGATTCTTTTATTATTTTAAATGTATGATTAATCAAAGAATTCTATAAGGATTCAATTTTCTTGTAAATGATTACGAATTCATACATTTTAAAGAAATGCATTTGTTTACGATTTTTCAAACAGATTCGTATGAGCAAAAAATTAACAAGAATTCAAGAACAAGAATCCAGATGAACTTCCATATAAGCAAAAAATATTTCAAAGGAACATTTTAAATCTGTAGATGTAAATAACAGTTATAAAGAATATGCAATAAGAGTGACTGCTAGTAATTCTATAAATGCCAACAACTGGCTATAGAAACAACATTACAACCGATTGATTAATTGTTTTTCTTATTATGCTAGTTACAAAAATAATTAAAATGTTTTGGTTAAAAATAAGCTAATAATACATTAGTAATCTGAAAGCAAATAAAACAGAAATAAGGGCGATGTCGTAAGTAATGCAAGAAATGAATCTGGCACGTTCATATTGAAAGTTTCACATGCTTCTGCCATACCTATTTTGAGTCTTCCGTTTTGTTGAATCTGATAATTTTTACTATGGAAAGAATAATATTAATGAATAAGAATAATATAATAATAATATTATTATTTGAATAATATTAATAATATAATGTTGAGTCGCGAGTCTGAATGTAATATTTAGCGATGCAAATTAAAGGTTTGCAAACTGGAATTCTTCCATCAGAACTCCACAAAATAGATGGGTATGGTGCATATTATATCAGTCGCCGACAGACTGCCAATAGTTGATGTCGCAAGGAGATCTGTAGATATTATTCAGTCTTGCACTCATCATTTGGCCACGGTTTAAAATCTCGATATCTTTTCGAAAATAATCTTCGAATTGTATAAGAACTCTATATTAATATAATAAAAATGGTATATGAAAACGAGAAAATGAAGATATATTCAATTTCGATTGATAACTTTGTATGATGTCTATTTTTTGATATCTTATAGTACATTTTCGGAAAAGTTAAAAAAAAAAAATTAAAATATAATATTGAAAATGTTTATCTTTTTTGAAAGAATTTATAAAATATCTTTGAACTATATAAATTTGTGTGGAATGTTTTTTCGAATAATTTCAAAACAGAAACCAATCTCGGAATTTTTGCAAAAGTAAGCTTGCAAGGAACATAAATGGAATACAGAATAAAAGAACAGAATTAATTCAAAACCCATTTAAATACAGCATACATATGTATACACACGTAAGGTAACAGAATATAAAAAAGAAACAATACATTGACCAGTTGAGAAAGAAATACTGGTATATTTGCACTCTGTGTTGAGTATGATCGATAGATTTTTTATACTAAATTGGACAAGGAATTCAGTACAGATATTTTTATTTAGATAACATTATTATAAAAAGATTTAGATAAAATTTTGCGTTAAATATTTTATAATTTAAATCAAATATTCTATCTTACAATTTTTTTTCAGATATTATTTTGAAAAAAAAAAGAAATAAATCTTTGAAATATTATTTTGAAAAGAAAAAAAATCTTTGAAAAAAATCCTTTTGAATTTTTTTTATTGTCTAAGATTTTTGAGAAGATAACGAGAGATAGTAAATGATTAATTTTTGGGAAGATTTGTCGCTCATTTTAATCTGGTGTTCATAAAATCCTTCATTAAATGTTCGCATATTAGGCATCCCTTTAACACACTAATCTCTTAACTTAGAAATTAGGTTGTTAAGATGCAGTCTGGCGTATCATCCTCGTCACCAGACCGTGGTTTCAAATTGTGATATCCCACCTCAATGAGCCTAGTGCAGCTTTTAAACAGGGCGATTATCTAATTATTTAATTAATCTCTAAAATAAGGTAGCTCCCCAAATGTTTGGTATTATATTAAAGGTGATGTTATTCCATAAACTATGTATAATAACAACCTTCAGTACATTGGCCATTATTAATCATTCTCGAGTTATGAAATAATACACTAGAAGCCATTCAGATTTAATTAACTCGAAGTCCATGTTGGTAAATCATTATTTAAAATTAAATTATTTAATAGATACGCTATAATTTTGCTTAAATGCCATTTACAATGTATTATAAAAAGCGTCAATACTAAGGACTTACAGCGTTTATTACTACATCGGAAGTGAATCAAACTGTTCTTCAGAAAAGAGAAAATCTTTTATTTTGTGAGAACAAACGAAGTTAATTTTCTAGGAAATAATAGCTTTCTGTAGCAGCAGGATAGAAGTATGTATATGTGCTGCCATGGAAACGTGACATATTATTGGGATCGATAAAATTGGATGAGGTTATTCCGATAACCAAGCCATTTTTACTTCATCTATAAATGATAACATCAATGTAATATACGTCTTGGAGCCGAGAGCGTTTTATGGCATCCTCGAAGGACAATAATTGAAACACTTCTGCTTAATTCCAATTCTTTTGTCATGTTTTATAATTAGTGTAAATTAAATAAATAATTGAAAACTGTAAAAGCAGTCTTTTCACAAAATATTTATAACATACATGGTGCAATAACGAATGCAAAGAATTTAAATTTAATTTTGGATCTAAACTAATAATTAAAAATCTGAATGTCACAAAAGTATTTAAAACACTTTTCAATAAAAGGAATGAAATATCGTATTTGTAAGTGCCTTTTAATTAAAATTCCTTGAAGACGAAGAATTCAAATTTATATGATTTAAAGGAATATTTAAGAATCTATTTCCGCATAGCAAATCGCATATTAAAAACCATGCGAAACTTTTATAATTGGATAAAATCTACAATAATAAATATTAAAAAATATGAGGATATAAATAAATTTTAAAACCCCTTTCCAGTATATTTTTATGTTTATCGCATTTTTAATGTTACTTAACATAAAATTTTCAGTATTTTTAAGAAAACTGATATCATCAGTTATTGGAATCAGTGAATTCATCCGCTAACAAAACATAAAGTAACGATATTTAATATTTGTTGTAGAGGGTCTTAAACCTTGGTAGGAAGAATTTGTCACAGAAAAGAAAGTCAATGCATTGAAATTATTCTCATTAATAAGGAAAACATAATAGGCGAAGCTCGCCCATCCATAGATTAATATACAACTCGCATAACGATTATGAAATTAAGTAATAATTTCTTTTTTATCTAACTTTCAGACTAAAACACTTATATTATTATTAAATTATATTATTATTGAAAATTATATCAGCAAAATATAGCTCTTTTCTTGAAACTAAATTATCATTATTATTAAAATATGTATTTTAGAATTTTTTAAAGTTTTGCTTAAAAGAAAGATAAAATGTAATGACGTTTGGAGATAAAGTATTGAAAGACATCTAAGATACTGAAGATCTCATAAATACACTTTTTAAGATGCAAATTAATACTTGCTTCCAATTTATAATACTTCAACGTAAATATAATAAATAAACGCAAAATTAATGGTTTTTTTCACATCTATGAATGTGGATCAACAAGTAAGATATAATTTTCATACATGTTATGTTTCATATTTAGTTACAAGAAGTATATTTAGAAGTCTTCCTAGGAGAATTTAGTTTACATTTGTGTAGCACGAAGAAAAAAAAATAAGGATTCAAATAAACTGTAAACAAGTCATATGTTCAAATTCTTGTTTAATTTTTGTTTTTTCTGAATAAAATGGGTTCTTAACTTTACAAACAGACTATTTCTGTCCGATTATAATTCATTCAAGTAGGTTACATCAAGTAGGCTAATAGTCCTTTGATGTAATTAAAAGCTAACAATTTTATTAAAACTTATATTCATTAAACGGGAATTATACAAATCCAAAATTGTAAAGACATTCTTCGCTTCTTAAGGAAAAACACTTAAAACTTATAGTTAAGAAAGAATTGAAACAATAAGATATTAATTAAATTTTATGTCCCACTAAATGCTAAAATAAATCTGAAACATTATTAACTTTGATTATAAAATAGAGTATTAAGATTCTAATCTGGTTTGCAGATTTTGTCAGGAAATTTATTTTTCTTGCGGGTCAAAGGTATCATAATTCGTCGTCAACTTCAAATGGGAATACGACGCGACTTGTTTGTTACAAAAAATATTGCCGAGCTTCTGGGTCGTTAATGCATTATAAATATTTAATGTCCTAATTAAAAGTAGCGTGGGAAGTTTACCTAAACTGTGTAAATAAATTTCAAGCCTTAATTGAAAATTTCACCAAGAAGAAGCATCGTTGCATTTCATTTTACATCACGAGGACCTCATAATTCTGGACACCTTTTCGCTACCTGTCAGAAATTTGTTTCGGAAATCTCTATAACTTCGCAGCAACTCGTTATTGCCATGAACTTTTTTCGTTATCTGTTAGAGGGAATTCCCTCTCTCTGGAGTCATTTAGTATTTCTAATATATCTTAAAATAAGGTAATACTTTGAAATAATACTTTGAGTAAATATATTTTAAGGTAATTTTTGAAATTACAATATATATAGGGGAGATTCCTTATGTATCGTATGACGTATTAGCTATGTATAAATATAGAACTCGATTAACATGAAATCATATGAACTATTAACACTAGCTATAAATAATTAGGTTGCTAAAAAGTTGACACATATTTCGAAATTCTGTAGAATTTATAATGAGATAAAAACTCTATAAAATCATCATATTAAAAGTACTTTTAAAAATAACTATATTTTTCTTAATGTAATAGACCAAGAGACTCACTTGCAATTTAATAGTAACGTATTCAGTTCGATTGCTCCGTTTTGAATGCAAACTTGTTAATTCAATCATGTAAACATTTAGGAAAATAAAATCCCTAAAAAAGGGGGATATTTGTCTTAGGATGTGATACAGTTATGTATTAAATTTCTCTTTATCGCCAAAAATTAATTCAGAAAAGTCCATGTTTGTTATGACACCATTCAAAAATGATATTACATTATGTTTTCCCCCTTAAATTAAATCATGCCACTATTAAGCATTTCAAAGAATTAATATACCCTGGTTTTTGAGGAAATCTTAATATTTTCACACCTGGAAGTCTTATTTTGTCAAGGTTTAAAAAACGTCTAATTGATAAATTAAAATATTAAGAATTTCATAGGAAGCAGAACTTAAAATTTTCTTCCTGGGAAGTAAAGTATTTGAGTGGAAATTTTGTTAGAGCAACGGAAAAATAATTTTTCTTTGGAATTGAAATTTGATCTTCATATGATTTCAAACCACGACAAAAGTTCTTTCAAATCCCTAGAATTGAAAGAGATTATGTTGCTCGATTCTTCTTGTTCACTGTTGTTTAAAAGATATTAAGTATTCTTTCTCGTCCCCCTCTACTAAATTTGATAAATGATAACATATTTTGCCTATTTGATTTGTTTTTAAGAAGAAAACAACAACAACAACTTAGAAAAAGATGAAAAAGGACCACTTTATTTTATTTTGATTCAAATTATCAAAAGGAAAGTTTCTCCTAGAAAAAGCATTTCTACTTCATCGAAAATTAGCTATTATTGGCAACTTAATACCTTAAAATTTTTAACAAATGACTCCAAAATTAATAACAACATAGGCTGTGTTGTTGGCCAAATATAATGACGAAACTTAAATTTCCTACATAGTAAATAGATTAAATATTGAAGTAAATGTGTATCAAGCGGAAGTCTTCGCCATCTTATAATCGAAAATAATAAGATCAATGAAAATAAATATATATTTCTGGATTATTGGTGCAGACATAAATCTCAAGAATCAATAAAATGTGATTATAAAATTGTCTGCAAAATAAAGCAATTTCACCTTCACAAATCTTAGACAAATTGATCAAGTCAAATGCAAGGACCTAAAATATGATCTGGTTGATTCTCAAATTAAATGAGCAACAGAGAAAGATAGCATTAAAGATTGGATGACAATCTTTAAATCATGGGTCAAAATTAAGTCAAAGGGGTCGATAAATAACTTTCATAATAGATGTAATACAACAGCGTAAACAAGATTTGTCTATTGAAATTTCCTGTATTTGTATATAAATAACTGTTCTGACGATTTCCTTATGAACTAAGCAATCACATCACATAAAGCCTTTTCTCTACACCTCAACGATTTTGCTACAGGCAAATCGACCACGCGGACTTAGACAAGACATTGTATATCTTATCATTTAGGGTAACCCGACTATGAAGAATGTTAGAGAAAACTCTTTCTAAGGATCTTTGAAATTTTCAGTTACTTGTAGTTTATTCAAAACATGCATAAGTGTAGAAAAAAATATACGAAATCAAAACCAGAAATTTTTTCAAAACCACCTCTTAGCACTGCCTTTGATATGATAATTATGTTTTTGCATCCCTTTTTCTTTTCTGTAATTATTCACTACTTATTTTTATTTATTTTATTGCATATATTTTTGAAATTTGATGTAATCATAGCAGTAGATGAATATTCTTAACGAAAGAGCAGCTTCATTAAAATTTTCAATAGTTAAAAATTCTTTAGAAATATCCATATACTTTTTATGTTTTTATAATGTGATTTAAATTTCAAAATTAATGATCTAGTTTTTCCTATTTTAATAACGGGCTGTAACTGAAGATCCAATCAAGAATACGTCTAATTCAGCACTAAAACAAAACGTCGTCAAATTGCTTACTATTGTGCTAAAATTGGATATTAACATCAAATTTTCTCTCTATTTAAATTGGCAAAGTACCACTTTGAATTTTTTTGATTTTAGAAGTTCCTCTTTTGCATTCATGCTGAGTTTCATGCAGACTTTTGTAGATTAGGATAAAATCCTACCCCAAATGGGTTTCGTAACTTGGATGTATTTTAGTTAAGGAGAAAGATGTATCATTGTATGTGGATGGAAGCTTTTCAGAAATCGAGTATGGAGGAAATGATTTGTTTAAACAAGCTTATATATATATATATATATATATATATATATATATATATAT
>JAPMOQ010005512.1:316535-341350 GCA_026543055.1 Argiope trifasciata | reverse complement strand
ATATATATATATATATATATCCCTAATTTGAACAGTCATTGATTATTATTCAAGATTTTACATAAATACACTATCTTATTCTCATCATAAAGCGGCGTCAACAAGAGTAATGCCATCTACTAAGCATAATGGAAGGTCAAGCCTACCTCAGGAACATAACATGATCTCAACAAAACCATGGCAAATGATTGCTTCATCGGGACAACTTTTTTCCAGTGTCTCATTACGGTTAAGTGATCTTCCTGAAGTAGGGCTGACCACCAAATGCGCGCAATAGTTGCCCTCGTATGAGCACTGCTTAAAAAAATACAATTTTTCAGAGAAGGCAATCCGAAATTTTCTCTGCTCTTAAAGACTTAGCACCTGTTTGATTTAATTCGTGATGTAATGATACATGTAAATTTCTTCATATTAACTTCTATTTACAATAGAATTCCAATAATTACACAATTCAAATAAGTTCAGGAAAATAATTTTCCCAAAAGTATAATGCAAAATGCATTCAATAGAAAGAAAATTCATATAAAAACCACAAAATGTTTTGAAAATATTTTTTTTCTATTTATTTACTTTTTCTGGAAATATTTTTGGTTTCGTGCAGAATCTGTAACCTACAATCACACCTAAATTGCTTTATGAATTGTGATATATTCAAATGTTATTTTATGTTTTTATCAAAAAAATCACTGTCTAATATTTGAACTTTGAGCCCTGCTCATGTTAACAGGAAATGCTCATGTAAACTCAAAGAGGTCAAAGGTCTGCAGTTTAGCGAAACTAGAAGAAATTACCCATTGATATGTTTTTAAAACCATTGGAAGTGCTCTCCCCGTAAAATTATCGTATAAATATTAATACATTTACTTGTATAGTATTAACTTTATGCTACTGGCAAACAATAATTACAAAGAGTCTATTAGAAAGCGATTTAAAAACTTGAAGTCGTTGCGATAAAATAAAATAATTCAATTCAAATTAATATATTTATAGAGTGAACTAAAACATCATTCATTATTAAGAAAATAATCATAAAAAACCATATGATATTCCAAATGAGGTCATAAAAATTTGAAACTGTTCAATTTGAGGCAAAATAAATAATAATGATGATAAATTGAATTTGTAATGATAAATTGATAAATTGTAATGATTTTAAACGCAAATGTGTTACTTTGTTTTGTTTTTGTTTTATTCTGTACAAATATTCCAAAAATGAAAGTGATAAGATATAAAGATAAAAAATAAGAAAAAATCATTTTATCATTGACAGTCATACGCGAATGATGTATAAATTAGCCCTTCCGAATCGAATTACTTAGTTTTAGTTTGAAACTTAGAACTAGGTAAAAGTATTAAATTATTAAAAATGCAAAAAAATCATTTAAAAACACTTCACTATCTCAACTGCCTTTTATATTATTATAGAAAATAATGTAATAATAAATATCATAAATAGCATACGTAATCTGATTCAGAAGTTAAGTAACTTCGTATGTCAAGAACTTAAGTAATTATTTAGGTTTCGTATCTTAATATAAATACATTTTCAAAAAATTGGTTAAAATTCGAGTAATAATCGACATAAATGTAATTTATGATAATACTAATGTTTTAAACTTTAAAATGGTTTATAGTAATTATTTTTTATCTATTATTAAAAACTATGTTACAATTTTAAACAAATTAAGTTTGCAGTTAAATAACAATATTTCATCATTTTCTAAGCGAACTACTAATGCTGGGTGTCATTTCTATTATTTCATTTTTCAGTTATATGCATTTATTATTTTGCAAATTTGTAATATTTTTATAGAAATCTAAAAGCACTAAATGGAATATTTTATTTCCGCCAGATAGATTATATATTTAAAAAACATTTAATCAGCATCGCCTTAAATTTTCATCATAGAAATATTAATCGATTTAATATGGTAACTGGTCTATAAAGAAGAAAAGGAAACATCCCCATGAATTACCAGAAGAATTCCAAGTTATGTAAGTTTAATTCAAGGCCTTCCATGCCGAGTGAATATCTTTTGGCCATGTTCAAAAATTTAAAAAACTAATGGCTTTATTTCGAACCAAAGATTTCATAATTCCCCTCATATTTTTACATGATCATGAAGTGATTCTTTACTACATGTAGAGTTTCAAACCTCTGGGCCATTTGACGGGCTTTGCAAGCGTTATAAATATTTAATACCCTAATTAAAAGTGGCGTTAGAAGTTTACTGAAGCTAGGTAAATAAACTTCAAACACTAATTAAAATTTGCACCCGAAAGAATCATTGGCGCATTTCATTTTCCAACGGAAAACTCGTTATTTTGGACTCACTGGCAGCCCGTTGGGAGTTTACAACAAAATTTCCCTCGATTCGCAGAGAAACGTGAGAGACAGGTTGCCGCTTTGAACTGGTTTTTGATCTTGTCAGTAACGGAAACAGTCTCTCACTTTCTGATGTAAATTGGGGGAACTCGGAGTTTCTTACCTCTCTTTGTAGGTTATGGTAATTTCAGAACTTTGGCACTTCGACGTTCTTGTTCTGAGTTGAAAGTAGCAATTTCGAAGAAGAATTCCAAAGCACTTCTAAACGAGAGCTTTTCGGAAATCGAGCTTCAAAGAAATATTGTTTATAAAAGGAAGAATTGATTTTATTTGTAATGTCATAAGTGTATTTTGGAAACTAATAGGGATATGTTATCAATGGCCCTTTCATTATATGTCACTGTTAGATCATGGGGGTGACATTTGGACTGTTATATGAAGAGAGAATAATTTTTTTATTGTAGATGTTTATTATTAACATCTGCACTAAATGAAGATTAGACGCAAGCGCATGATTGTAGAGAAACTGACTTTTCTTCCTTATTTTTGAACTTTTATCCTAAAATATGATGATTCATCAAGCACAAACAATCGATATACTTATGAAAATGTTTCAGTTGCGTATCTGCCAGATAACTTAATACTAATGTTTTAAATTTTAAAATGGTTAATTGGATTTATTTTTTAATCTATTATTAAAAACTATTTTATAGTTTTAAAAAAATTATGTTTGCAGTTAAATAACATAATTTCATCACTTTCTAAGTGAACTGCTAATGCTAGAAGTCATTTCCTTTATTTTATTTTTTAGTTATATGTATTTATTATTTTGCAAATTCGTAATATTGTTATAGAAATCTAAAAGCAGTAAATGGAATATTTTATTTCTGTATTATCTGCTGTAAACTGTATACCCACTTTTATATTATTCAAAAATGTAAAAAGTTTGCAAATAAGACAGATTTAAAAATCATAAGTTCCTCATTATTTGCTAAACTTTGGAATAAACATCATTTAAACCGCTACTGTTTCGATTTTAAAACTGAGATTTAGATGTCAGTTCTTCTAAATTTGTAGAAAGAGTAATAAAGAAAATTAAATTTAAAGACGTAAAATGCACTTTGGTTAATAGGACGTGATCGATTTAACGTAACTTTAATGGTCGCTCTGGGAGAAAAGAATCTTTACACTTAACTTGGAATGCTTTCAACACTTTTATGTACTTTGATTATGATAAAGTAAAAAGTACTTGTAAGATTAATAAACTTTGATTAGCAAATGTTCTTTAGTTCTGCTAAAATAAGTATAATTTTAAGTAAGAATAATTTAACTAAGAAGGCTGTAGTAACTAAATGAGTAAAAATTCATAATGAAAAAAAAATGTCCCTCCAAGAAAAAAATGAAGATTTTGCTTTGGGCTTGGATAAAAGAATGAAAAATTGGAAAGAATTATTCTAAAGCAAATATCTTTGAAGAGAAAGATAAAAAATTTTGTAGAAGGTTAAAAAGTCTTATCCCAAATGAAGTTCCAAGTTAGCACAGGATGGTTTGAAAAACATTATGCATCTATTAATTTAAAAATAAAGAGCCGTATCCAGATATTTTCAGTTGAAATAATAAACTGATTAAATTGTTGAACGATACTTAATTATGAAATAAGATAAAATGCTTCAAGATTAAAATTACAAATATTTATACCTTTTTACAAATTACATCATTAATTATGAATCATTAAAGAATCTCCAAAGCTATTTAATCTAAAGTTTATAGAAATATATAGTCGGTTGATGAAATCATTTGGAGCCGATTATACTGCTTAACGGATCATTTAGTATGCTTAGAAATTAATTTTCGTACTCTATAGAATATGAGTAAGAACGAAGAAATATAATAATCATTATATAAGAAATTATAATGAGTGATAACGTTAATACTCTGTTTATAAAATTGCGAAATGTTTTATATTAATAGGATGAAACTGAATGCATCTTAACTTTCTGAAAAAAAATTAGTTTTGGATTCAAATTTCCCCCATGTTTTTTATGTTTAATCATTTAAATTCAGTGTTTGGTTTTGAATGAGTTTACATATTAATTTCACAGAGCATCATTCCTGAATAAAATTAGAATGATGAATAGAAGAAGAAAAAAATTAAAAATTGAACGATATCTTGTAAATCTCAAGAATTTTCAGGAAGATCTTTTCAACATTAATATTAACACAGGGGAAAAATTTTGTAATTCATATAAAAAAGATTTTTAAAAATGTGAAATCGATTTTACTTTTGTAAAAAGAAGAGAAAATGATCATGCTCTGATTCTCGTTGCATAAATTAATATCACGATGCGTCAAGTATTTGAAAACATGCATTGATATTCTGAAATTGCAAGAGAAACTGCAGAATGACGCAAAATTTTCCACAAGAGGAAGTTGATAAATATGAGAATCGTTGGCTTCAAGCATTAAAAACATTAAAATGTAGCCGCTTGGCTAGTCTTCTCTATCATTAATATGATATTTCCATTCACTTAATAATTATATGTTTATTTAGACCTTTTTAATGCGCTTTTCAGTCTACATCATCTATTTTAGCATCTCGCTATTTATAATCTGTTTGTGCAGACATTTGACTGATGTTACATTACTATTTTTAAAAATATTTCGGTGTGATTTTATGTATAATTCTATAAAGGAGTTTAAACGAACTGAAAAATTTAAGATGATACGCTGATACCCCAATACATAAAGCAAACTTGCAAGACCAAAACAAATTTCACAGCGTAAATTAAACGATAGGTGTAATTTCATGCAGAACTTTATCAGGTTAATATAAGCAAACTGTATTCCAATAAAAAATATAATAAATGCTATTTTTCTATCTGAATTGTTTAGTCTTTTTTCCATTCAATAAATTCTTTGCATGGTAATTCAACCATCTTCGAAAAAAAGTTTCTTTTCATAACTAAACATTATTTCCCGGAACCCTCAATGTTCATTTTAAAGTGGAGCCTCCTTTAGTTTTAGAAAAGTTTTAAACCTACAAAAATTGCAAGTTTGAAAGAAAAATGAAGGGAAAAAATTTCATCTATCCATTTTTCTGCTATAAGAATTCATCTCTGACATTCATCAGCTGTCCGTAAGACCTTCAATTTCTCATCGATGCACTCCATGTCAAGCACCGCAAATCCGCTCAGCAGTTTCCAAATTTCACGTCGGGAAGAAAACCGAACTGCTCATTCTGATGCCATCCATCAGTGTCGCTCCGAGAGAATCCTGGACATCAATTCTCGAGGAATGAAGAGATTAAAATGGATGGGGGAGGGGAGTTGGCAAAGAGGTGTTGCTCGAAGCATGCATGGATGCGAATAACAAATACAATACTTGTGAATTATGTACTGCGTGAGAAAGTATATAAACCTGCAAAAGCAGAGAAATTCCCTTTTCGAAAAAATATATAAAATGATCTATAATGGTAAATTTAGAGCTCTTTACAGGAAATTAATGCAAAAGTTTTGTTTGATGAGATATCTACAAACACAAAAATTCCTATTTCAACAATTTTAAAGATGTTTTCAAGGTTAACTTCACTTTGGAGCTATTAAGAGAAAATTTAAGGCGACATTTGATTTTGTTTCAGATGACATGAAAGAAAATGCAAAAACACTAATATGATATTTTACCTTTCAGATTTCTATCACACTAACGAGGTCTAGAGTTAGTCTTCAAAAATAGCTTAAAAATCAAACATTTATAAAAAATATCAATTAACCATTTAGACCATAATAACATGTGATCTTTTGACATCTATGGCAAAATGCGTTAAGTTAATTTATAATTCGAATCAACGATCTTGAAAGGAAACTTTATCTCAATCCCAGTCTTGAATAGTCGCCCAGATTTCGCTACTGAAACGATAGCCGTAAAATAAAGTATTCAACATTCAAGAGTAAAGAAAAGAAATACACATTATTTAATTAAATATTATTAATAATTAATTATACAAAATGTCACAGAAAAGGGAAAAAGAATGTTAGCTTCTTTTCTTCCATCTTTCCATATCTATTAAATAAATCAGACGTATATATATGATGGTATGAATATGCTATAAATTCTGTGGAAACTAAAGATTTAGAATTTTTTTTTATTTAATTAAAGAAATTTTATTAATTTTTATAGACTTTCATCATTATATATTTGTCAATTAGTAAAATAATTTTCTTACATAGATATGTGCACATACACACAAAATTTAGAGCTATCTTTTTATGGAAAAAATGAAGATATTAAGAAACAAATTTATCGACAGACCACTTTCTCATACCTCTGATTAGCGTTTAAAGTTTTCTGCCATGTATTTAAAGTATACTCATTATATCATATCATATAACAAAATGAACTGAAACAGAAATGATAATGCATTTATTTTCATATTTAAGAAAACAAATGATAAAGCAATACCCCAATTGAAGTGCCCAGAAAGCTCTTTCAAAATGAATGCTTTACATATTTTTATAAAATTGAATTTTTCTAATAAAACCTACATAGATATACAGCTACATTATGATTACATGGAACATAAATTATCTTAATTTCCAAATGTTCTTCGTTACTGAAAATAATATTTTTTGGGGTAAAGTGTATTATCATGTTCATAATTGAGAGCAAAGACTGTTTTTTTTTTTTTTCAATTTTTCGGAAATGCCCTGCTTTACCGAAGTGTCTAAAATAACGAATTTCTGAAATTTCTTTTTTTTAAAATCAATTATCGTCCAGTTAAAGTGAACAGCAAAATTCGTAAGTCGTGAATTTCATTTTAGTCAGGATGATTGCATGTGAGTTACATGACAAGTATTTATTAATGATAGCTTTCACGTACTAAATAAATTTACATTTCTAAAACAGATTTTTACATCTAAATTTGTAGTATGTCCCTCTTGAATTAGAAATATAGATGTCACTTCAAATTTTGTAGATAGAGGCTTGAAAAAGTGAATGAATATGAATGAAGAATATATGAATGTAAAAGAAATGTTTGAATAATTAACACTTTTTATAGGGGTATAAAAATTTAAGAATTTTTTATTAAATTCTCTTAAGTCTAAATAATTTCATGCTATTTCACATCATACTAAATCAAAATTTGTATACAAATAATATTTGTTTGGTTCAACATTATGAGAAATAATGCAAAATAATATAAGAAAGAGAATTTATGTAAAATAATATCAATACCATTTCTGCATTCTCATGATATTTTGAAAAATTTAATTAAGTGACCACTATTAGAACATAAATATTCAAAGAAATTTAGTTACTATTAAACTATGCCGTTTTTTTAAACACAAACTCTTTTAAGGGTTTATTCCGTTAAGTCCTTCAGATTTTCTATATGAAAGAAGATGAAAGATAGGAATTAGATTCTACTTTTTCTTTAAAAAATTAATTTAAGATCAGATTCATTCAAAGAGTTTCGGACTTAACTCTTAGATACGTTTATCACCCACCTATTACTCGAAAATAATTTGGAAAAAAGATTTTTTTCAAAAAAGCTTAAACTTCGAAGAGATTTATCTTGGACATTCATCAACTCTTCGTAAGACTTTCTATTTCTCATCAAGAACCGCAAATCCCGTTAGAAGTTCCCGAAATTCGCGTATGAAAAAAAAACCAAACTGCTCGTTTTGATACCATCCATCAGTGCCATTTGTTAAAAGAGGCAGGAACGTGACTAATTCTCAGAAACGAAGATTTTAAAAGGAATGGAATTGAGGAAGATCTGTTTCTAAGCAGTTTGTACATAAAAATTACTTCGTTTTTATGAAATGATTGACGAAAGCAAATTAAAAAAACAAAATTATCCTTTTTAGTTATGAAAAAGTTAAATGTGTGTGTATTGATGCTACACAGATTAGAACATTTGAAATACAGCGTTTGTCAAATGTGTACTTTGATGTTTAAATATATACTTGGAGCAAGTAGTTGGAAATTTTGATTAATTTTTTTATTAATTAAAAATTAAGCGAAATTTTGGCCTTTTCCTCAAATAACATCTGATAATAACAGTGAAAAAAGATTTTTGTATCATCTTAACATTCTAAAATTATCTTTTCAATTACATAAATCTTTAAAGTTATAAATGAAATTTCTTTTTAAAAAATATTTTAACTGCACTTCTTTAGCAACTTGTTTCACACAAAATAAAAATAAAGCCTATATTGCTCGAAAACATTAACACGAGTAGAAAAAAATAACTTTAATCAACATGTTACCACCACTTTGGAAAAAGCTCAAATAAGTCAATTTTTACAGTAAGCTAAACTAAAAAATGTGTGATTTTCAACATATGTTTATAAGAAATGAAATGAAGATAAAAAATATTTTTTGAAGAAATAAACTCAAGAAAAAGTTTTTTGTGACTTATTTAAAATGCTTGTATAACTAAATCAATAATTCAGTTTCATTTAAAGCAAACAGATTTGATTATATATAAGATATCTCCTCTAACAGGACCCAATAGCTAAGCTTCAAACAGTATTAGGTATATACATTAAATAGGGATAATGAACTAATGAAATAAAGAATACGTAATTTGAGTCAACATCTTGGCGAATTGGGAATTTTATATTTTTACACACAATTTCGGTCTTGTGAGACAATTTAGTAACATATTCTTGAGGCATTAACATTTTAAATCAAGAAAAGAAGCCTAACCATTCGTTATCTCTAAAAATATGCGATTTTTTCATTTACTGTTCAAGGGAAATTCAAAAGAATTGCTCAAAATAAGACGTCTTATCTAATTAAAAAATCGTAGTCGAAGAAAGCAAGGAAGTTTGCGTAGCTAGCAGTCAAACATCGAAACATTTGCTATAGCAAATTTTCTAAAATGAGACAAAGTAATAACTAGCTAAGTTGAATTTCAAGACAAGAATTTTCAATAAATATCAAATCCTTGATCATTTTAATACATTTTAATCCGAGGTAATACTAGCATTAACTGGAAGCATTTATGGATCCAGATATAGTTGCTCCTCTATTAAGCAGGAGACGAAATTATCTAATCTGTTGTTCATATTTACCTCATATTAAGCGAGGGTGTAATCCAATGTTGCAATATTTTAAAAAGTATATATTTGATGAATTTCGCAATAAACTACCTAAAAAACTACAGTCAACTACTTTTTTTTAATTAAGCCACAGATACTAACGATATCTCTTTCTTTTTTTTTCGCATTTATAGAAAGAAGAAGTCCATGGTTGCAGATAAAATTGATTTCGAAACAGTGTAGTGCACATGAATAAATAAATAAAAGCTTACCTATCTTAGCATTCCCATTGGAGGAAGGAGACCTTAAAAATGAGGAAGAGAAGCTTTAAGTGTTGTGGTTGGTTCTCGTCAGTCTGGTGGGTACAGAAAAAGGTTGAAGCTGCCTGCTTTTCATTGATGACAGGAAGTACTTCCTATGTTAAGGGTTCTATGGCCGGTGATAACCCTTCGTTATTTAGTTTTATCCGTGTGCCTTACAGTGGATTGGATTTCTCAATTTGTGATTACTCATCTTTGAATTTTTACTTAAGTTCCCATATTAGCATTCTCCTATCTCAATTAGACGAAGGAAATGATGCATGTGTTCAAATACAGACGATAAGATTATATGAATTTTTAGTCAATAAACATAACAAACGTTAATTTAGGTTCAGTGGGATTTGTTTCAGCTCAACTAGTTATTTTATGAATTTGAAGATTGTCTAAAAATATATTTACTGAGATAATAGAGTCACTCGAAATTTTCTTTCTACCAAATTATTCGCTATATTTCCATTGCTAAAAATGATTCCGGTAAACACTCTGCTGTCTATAAATTATCAACATAATTCAAAAGTCAAATTTTTGTTGGAGATTTTAAATGGATTATACTTATTTGTTCTAGCATGGGAATATCAAAACCTCAGCACCAAGAAGTTTTAAATTCTTTCTAAAAACCCTTTTCCACATAAAATAAAATTTCCTTCCAAGAGACATAAAATAAGTTTAAATGGATTACGAATTTCATAGTAGGAAAATTGAATCAGGAACAGGCTGGAAAATTCAGTCTCAACTAGCTGAGTTTTATGCAAATTTGTTTCCGTTCGTTAATGCGTATTTAGAACTCTTTCTCTTGCAGTGCTAAGGCGTGCATTTTATTTTTTTTATATCCCCTTTCTGTGATTACTTGATATGAAGTCGTGAAATTCTGACAGTAAAGGTGGGAAAGTATCTTATTCCTTATTTCCTTGAAAGTAGAAATAACCCGAGGGGATTGTTAAAGTACAGTCGGCAAACACTTCATTATAGTGCATTTTCAAAAAACTACAGGGGCAATCATTGCGCAACTAAAAGAAGCAGAAGTCATTTCAGAAAGGTTTAATATAACAAAAGGAGAGGTTTTTTTTGGAGAGGATAAAAGAGAAGAATCATTACTGAAAAACACTTTGAAAAAGTTACAGAAAAAATAGGAAACAGCTTGAAGCAAAATATATAAAAAATCCCATAAAAACAGGGGAAAAATTAAAAATATTTAGAACCATTTAGAGTGGAAAATCCCTTTAAGGAACTTACTTTCCTGAAAATAATTTTTCCTATTGAATAATTTTCTACATGAATCATAATGAAACAAAATGCAAATTAAAAAATCAGCAGGAGTGGTTTCCACGAAATTTTCTTGCATATTCTTAAATAAAGGTGTTACCCCTTTTTCCATGAATAAAATTATAGACTTTCAGTAAGACAGTGCTTGACATGAGTGTTCCAATTTTTATTTTCACATGAAAGTTGTACATGAAGTATTTAGTATTGTAAAAGAAATCAGAAATTAACTGCATGCCATTGTCGAATAGTTGCAATTGCTAATTCTTTGGCATTGATCCAGCATTTTTAGCATCCAATTGTAGGCATTTTTTTTCACAGATTTACCGTTGAAATACGGCTTATAAACAGGCTCCAAAACAACAAAATCGCAAACACAATAACAACAAATCTATCAAATGTGTATTTTGGAAGTCTTTTTCCTTAACTGATTAAAATCAAAATTTGATGCAAATCCATACTTGTAAGCACAAAATCACATTCAAAATTTCATTTTACAGGAGACATTGCATTATCTGTTATTACATTTACATACATGAGAAAGTATACACTGACAGACGGTCAAACCTCAGACAGAATTAATTCAAAATTTCATGGAAATCTCTACAATAAATGCCGTAAGTATGAATCAAATTTCATTTACCAAAGTTGTTAAGATTTTAAAATATCGTGTCTGCAGCAATGGAAAAGTACAGATGGCAGAATGTTAATCACTCAACAGATTTGATTCCAAATTTTGTTGTAGTCACGTACTTATAAATGGTAAGCCTGTGTACGAAAGAATATCCCTGTAAATATTTATATTTTTAATTAGCATGTTCGCTTGCATTCGGACAACCGAATAGACAAACTAGCTCTAGATAGGTTAAAATCTCAAAGGAAAAAAAGTTTTGTACCTTTTACAAATTTGGCGTAAACACCACATAATACATTTCACATTTTCAGGTCAAAGAATTTTTGAGTTATTGGGTACACAAACAACGAAACAGACATAACTCTAACTATGTGTTTTTCAGATTCGGTGAAGTAGGAAACGTGGAAATTTGTCAAAATCTTGAGTTCAGAGATTGTGACGACGATAATATTTATTCTTTGCATATTTTGCTTATGATGGAATAAAAATTTTATACTATATATTTAACTTATAACCTAAATAATTTAGTATGTAAATATGGGAATAATTAACAACTTATCTAGAAACTAAAGCACTGTTTAATAATGATCAAAAGATTTTTAATTTTAATACAACACCACAGTGATAATTGCTAACTCATAATGATTATTAGATACCAAATAATTTTTTCATCATATAAATGAGATTAATCTCCATTAATGTCAATTCCATACTGTCTATCATTTTTTTTCCTTGCCAGCTCAATTATTTAATCAAATCGTAAATTAAATTGCATCGACAATATGGCAGTATAATGTATCATAAAAATAAATGAAATGCAGGAAATAATACCATTTTAAATGAAATTTTTAAGCAAGAAATATAAGATATCTATTTTTGAATTATTTTACTTCTGCAGTTTGTTGTTCCAATATTTTATTCAAGATAACGCATGACGCAAAATAAGATATATCCCATTAATGGACATGATATAAGAAAAAAAAACACCAGAAGATAAACATTAAACTTTTAATCTTTGGAGAATGCTATAACAATCAGTTACAAATAGTTCAGCTTAATAAAGTTTTTCAAGAGCAGAACACTTTTTATTTTTCTTTCAAATATAAATTCTCACATATTTATTGCGTTAGCTTTTCATTGTTTATGTACATAATATAATGCAATTCATTATTCAAATGTGATTTCGAGAAACAAGTTTCTCTAAATTGGAAAGCAATACATACTTCAAAATGATTTCGTTCTTATATTTGTTCTCAGATCATCTCTCATTTAATTTATGCTCTTCTTCATCTCTGAATATTTTGCCTCTCTCTTCCTTCCCATTTTCTTTCTCTACGTAACAGGTGTTTTCGTTGCGTCGCATATTAAGCGATGGAATTTCTCTCGGAAACTCCGAGGCAATTTCCTCTCTGGAGCATAAGAAAATCAGATTGCATACATATTGCTGGATTATTAAAAGCTTATTTGCTGTGCCATTCGATAAGAAAAGATTAATTTTTCCAACCAAAAAGGATTAATTATGGAAAATGGAGTTTCTTCACTTCACTTATTTTTAAGATTTTATTGAAACTAATTCGAATTTAAATTTTGCCTTAAATTATTTACAAACAAAAAAAGTTATTTCCTACAGGAATAAAATTTATTATAGATTTTATATATGTACTTAAAATTTATATATGCTTTAAAACAATTAAAATTTAAATAAGGTATCTTTAAAAACATTTTTAACAGATTATACACTTAAAAATCGCATATAATTATATTACAAATTGGAATGTTGTTAGAAAATACCATTTTTTAATTTTTACGGAAAAGTTTGATTCACCTTCAGTATTTTAACCTTTTATTCGAAAGCTTGACCAATAATTTCAAACAATTATCAGATCAAGAAAACAAATTAAAAACCAAATTTGAAATCATAGAGAAACACTCGTATAATGGTACTTTATTTTAGACTTGAAATGCTTAGCTAGAGAAACATAATTTTTGGTTTGGAACATTTTCGAAAAGATTTATGTAGAATCCAGATTCTAGGTTAGTTCATTACCTTTTGATAATGAGAAAGCAACAACAATAAATTTTTTCGTTGGCAACAATTGCAGCTAAATTAAGATTTTATTTATAAATTTCCCAGAATTATAAATTATTTAAAAACATAAGAATAATTTACTGTCTTGGTGGTACATTTTATTATCATTTTTATTATATTAGTGTATTGTCTATACTTTTTACATAAACTTTATTTCTATTCTTGGTACTATAAAAAATTTAAATAGTATTAACTTACTTTATAGTTTAAACGCATAATGGAAGATAATTAACTGTAAACTTAAAAAAATTCTGAATTCTATCTAGTGATTTAATTTTCAGAAAAGGATTAACACACCTGAATGGAGAAATATTGCTTTCCAAAATTTCTATAATTTTGCCAGAGGTCTTTTTCAATTTAAGTTTCCATTAAAACCATCATGCAACTTCCAGTAATGAGAAGTAAAAATAATTCTTAGTTAAATGCAGATTAATTGTATAATAATTAAGTAAATATATATACTATAAGAATTGAATCCATATTATCTAATTTTTGCGTAGAAATGATGGACTAATTGATTTGTCTCATGATATCTCGTTTCAAACCTACATGAGGATGACTTTGTAATTTTGTATTTTCGGCAAATGACGAGGATAGGACTTGCAATGGCACATAATATGTGTAGGTGTTTACTTTAAAAAAGTAAAGAATATTTTTCTGATAGTCAAATTAAAATTTAGTTAAAATGTTAATTTTTGGCTTCGGGTTTACTTAGCAATTTGCAATTTACGCCAAGGTACATGTCATATAGGATGCACAAATATCACTAAGATCATTCGGCATAAGACGTTTCATTATGTAGAAATGGCTTTAACTGAGACTTTTTTTGCAATTTATCGTTAAAAATCAACAAACGCAGAAAATTATTTGTGATTTTATTAAATGAAAAATGGATAATTATCCCATGCCATTTATTTTTAATTAAATATATTTTTTTCAATTTCTCTTCTAATATCAAATTATTTACTTTAAGGATTAAAAATAAATACAATCTTCAAAACCAAGGAAAAACGATGCCTCATTCAAAGTAGTTTTTCTAACAGTTTTAAAATCCTTTTATATTGAAGTAATTGGAAATGGTTCTTTCCAAAAGGCAAATATTTTAGAATTTCTCAATACCAAATCTCCAAGCACTTTCAACAACAAACTAAGTAGACCAGCTACAACTTTCGGATCTCTTTCTTCCCTTCTTTCTACGAGACAGCTGATAGCGACGGAAAATCACATTTGCAACCTTACAGCAGAGAAAGGAGATTTCTCACAAACGGCAAATTCCTGACTGGGTCTAAATCTATGTGAATTTTTCAGTCAATCCTCTCCGGTTGGTATTGGCGATTCATCACGTGATCGCCCGCCGCTCTGGACGTCTTGTTGAACACTCTCAGGTAATAGCGTCACGTTCTCTGTAATGCAGTTTTGGAGCCAAAGTCAGTGGTTGGTTTGAGAGGGGGTGGAGGGAAGAAGTGAAAAGACGCTCTGTTTCTGGAATAATGGATGGATGGCAACGGTTAGAGTCAGGAGATCGACCTCCCGCTGAACGAAGAGATGTCTAAAATTGGATTACTAAGAGGTGGAATGGCTTCATTTTTCACAGTTCTCTTCCAACTTTTGCGCTTCATAAAAAATGGATGCAAGCAATATGGGATGAGGAATCGCGACTGTCTCGAGATTCGAAGGAATAATTTTTTACTGCGGAATGAAATTGATATTATCAACATTTCGAAATCCAACCCGTATCCTTTTGAAAATGAGGTTGCATGGAGGGGCTGATTAATGCCTCTGATTTAAATCATGGAATGAGTTCGTTCCTTTCACCCCATCTTATATTGCAACAAAGGCGTTTCTTAGGAACTTTAGGATGGTTATACTTCAGCATTATAAATAAATTGTGACATTTCCCATCTGGTTTTATGAAACATATCCATATTTCATTCTTCATTTTCATCTTTTGAAAGTAGGCAATATGCATTCCTTTATAAATCTAATAACTTTTGTTAGCTTACAGAATTCGTGGAATCCAAATAGAAATGAAATTCATTATTTGTTAAAATTATCCTAGTGGAATTTATCGTAGATGTTGTCTAAGAAGTAACACGAAAATGATACAAACAAATATGATTCAGAAGTATGAATTGCAAGTTAGCTTGTAAAGGTGCAAGTATTTTTTAATTTTTTTTATATGATATTATAAATATGTTTTAAATAAAGTACTTTTTCAATGTATATTCAAAATGTCCCGCTTTTCTTTACTACCTCAAACAACTTTAAGGAAACTAAATTTTGGAAATTTAAAAACTCATTTCACCCTTTACAATCATTACAAAAAAATTGATAAATTATTTCTCATAACACGGAAGTAAAATATTTGGAATATGTTTTTACCTTTTCGTAAATAAAGATAAAACATTATAATTATACTCAAAGTTGAACAAAAGATTTAGACAAACCTTAACGCTTTGGTAAAGCTAGTATTTATATGGTCCTCACAACAATTTTGTGGATTTAGATCAAATTTTAAATGCAATCCTACCAGAGAAAGTGTCATTAATCCGAATACAAGTGAAATCGATCACTACAAAATGAAGAGATCCAAATAAATAAGATTTAGCACTCATTTTAAAAGTCCAAAATATAAATACAAATCTAATTTGGAATGAAATCCAATAAAATTTTGACTGCCTGAAGCCTATACTTTTTGAATTTATACAAAGAAAAAAGTAACAATCCTAGTTCATAGGTTCAATTTCTAAAGTAAATTTTTCAAAATCAAATTTTGAACCTTTTATGTCGAAATGATAAAGGTCTGTAATTTTGTATTTTCACATGCGTGTAAACATATCTCCATTCAAAAAATGATTTAAATGTATTTAGTTTATGATTCTGTGCTTGTAATTGCAGATCTGTGTCAAACCGTGGTTTCACTTGGTCAAAGAAAAAGGTGTCCAAAAAACAATGTCGGTTTTATGGTACTTGTGTATTAACCTCCACTGAGAGATATATTACCTAAAATTGCGCGTTAGATTATTTCTTAACTATTGGTTGCCAATGCCATTAATAATATGCATATATATTGCTTTTGCATATTATTAATCGCTATATATTGTTTTGTAGCATTATTAAGTATGCAATACTCATAGATGGAACTTTAACAATAAAAATCTGAGCATTTATAACATTCACAGCTTTGCCAATGCATAAAATTTTATGCAGTGGTGAAAAGACGATAACAACTCTAATGGTGAACATCTAAGAAATATTTGAGAAAACCATTCTAACCGGGCTTCTTTTAATAATATCTGATAATTTAACTGTCATTTTATCAACTGTTTTATATACCATTGCTTGGCAAATAACACGATCTATCTCGATTTTCCAAATTTTGGAAGAGAAAGAAGAAATTGGATTTTTAGCACACACACTTTATTCTTGATTTTTTTTCCATAATGAATTGTAAATGTGATCTCGTGCTGTAAATTGATTAAAAAAAGGCCAAAAATCTTTATCATTGGTTGAAAAAATTAAACCTCTTTTACCTATATAAAAATAGGAAAATTTTGATGACTGGAGCTGTGTGCTAAGCGATGATATGAACCTTAAAATGTTTATAACAGATGGAAAACGTAATTAATTGCAATACAAAATGCGAGATGCAACATTTAACAATTCAGTCCTATAAATATTTCCGTTAATTCAACCATAATCCGGTATAAGAATCCAAACTCTGTAGAGATGTAAAAACTAAATGCATTCATAATTTATTGAAAAAATAATGAAATAAGAAAGATTTTGCATTAATGCTATTTGTTGAGAAACAAGTTATATAGAAAAGTAATAATAGCAATTTTTAGAAAAAAGAACATTAAAGTAGTTAAAACAGAAAAACTTCCATAGCTTTTTTTGTCAAATTTTTGATTGATTTAAATTCTGATCTATTTCGAAACAGCATTCTAGCCATTTGGAGGCTAACCTCGATATTTGAGTCGCAATTGCATGATAGTAAGGGCCCTTTTGTTAGCCCTACTGATTTTTCAAAGTAATTATATTTACATGTTTATAAAATATCTATAAAATAAATAAATAAAATATTTATAAAATATTATATTATTAGGAATTATTATTAATATTTCCTAATAATATACATAAAATTTAAAAGTATACATTTGAATGTCTGAAATATTGATGGCTATTGCTTATTCATTTTTTAAATAAATGCAATAAAATACATTAAAAATATAATTTTCGAAAACCCAGAACCGGATATAAAAGTTATGTATTTTTAAAAGTATATTTTATGCTATAATATACATCATTCTTTTCCTATGTATATCCATATACTTTTTGAAAATTGACCAAGCTCCGACATTAAAAATTATTTGTATTTTTCTTTTTCCAGCATTAAAGAAAAGAAGGAAAAAAAACTATTCAACTTATACGATTTCTTTCTATGAATCTTGGGAAGACATCCAAAAGATTTTTTCTATCGTATTGTTCCACAGAAAAAAATTTATAACATCAAACATCATTTCACCATTTACTTATTTTTTAGAAGATCTGCAATACGATGAAATTCTTTTTATATTTAAAGAAAATAAAATGGAACGTGGCGTTCCATAGTCAACGAAAAACTACCATATGAAACCAACAAAAGAAAGAAAAACCTAAATATCATTCTTTTCTTTCCAAAGTTTTTGAAAATTGTCTTTTGAAAGTCATTATTGATATTACTTTTAAAACAATGATTTTTCCCCCATGAAAATATAAGACAATAATTTAAAAACAAACTTGGATTATAAGATGAAAATCCATCACTTTCCGATTTTCCAAAAGTAAACTGCCTAGCATTATATTTCAAAATATTTTATGTGTATTGCCATTATTTTCATTTTATAAATAATATTCTGGGGAGTACGTAAATGTAATCATACATAGAAAGGACTTTTCGTGTCATTTATTTATTCCATAATTTACTTCTATGTTCAAAAAAAGTTTTGTTTCTTTTATGTATGTACGTTTTTAATAATTTTTTTTTCAAAATGCGAATGGATTTATTTATGAAAATTTGATATTCTCTATTTCATCAATCTAAACAATGCTGGACATAAATCAAAAAGCGTATAAAATATTAAAAGCATCTTGAATCTTTGAAAATTACCAACTTGACGGAAGAATAAAGTAGAACACGAAATTTGTTTAATGTACTTTGAGTTAACTACTGTACTACGTTCTATTCTTCATTCAATAAATTTAAAAATCGAATTTAATGAAGCACAGAAGCATAAAATGACTTAGTTCAATATTGAAAATTGTTTTTTCTTTGATTTTTAAATTATGAAAAACATGAAGTTTTGAAAATTAAATTTAGCTCAAATTTTGTCTTTACAATGCATTGAAAAATGAAAATAAATTCCTTTGAACAGTTTTTTACCATAACTCAATTGAAATTTAATTTTATTTTCAAAAAAGCAATTGAAGTTTTAAACTGTTTTTCTATTTCGAGAAGTTTTTCTAAACGATATAAATGAAAATTCCATGAAAAATTTCAAAATTGTTATATCTGTTTCAAAATATACATTTCTATTTTGTTTATTGATGGGTAAGCCCCATCTGATATAAAATGAATAAAACAATAGAAATCGAATCGATTACGTGGCACAATCCATCAACGGATACCTAAAAAAAGAATGTATTGTTCAGTTCAAAGCATTTTCTTCCAAGCATATGCTTCTGATAGTTAAAGAGACATTTAGAAAGTTTAAAGTGAATAAAAAACGCAGAATGGCGAAAGCAGTTATTTGAAAACTGATTAAAAAAATGTGTTTGGCATTGAAAGAAAACCAATTTGAAACCAAAGATCTATGTCAGAATAATTATTTAAGTGGTATATATATATACCACTTTAATGGCATATATATATGTGTGTGTAAAAATTAAAAGGATAACTGTCGATTCGTGCATGGAGAAAAAACAATAGAAAAGAATGTATATAGATAACAACTGTCTTAATTTCCCCATTTTTCATTCTTATTTACTGTGAAGCATCAAAATTATAAAACAACTGCGGCAATTCTTTTAAATATAATATTTATCGTAGAAAAATTTACATTAGAGAAAACAAAAAAGTTTTTTTAAAGGTTTTAAAACAAACTGTTAGAAAATTAAAAGACGGAAATAAAAATATAAAATTCTCTTGATATAAGTGACAGACATCTATACAGATGTCTTAAAAATAAAGCGGATGAAAGTTATTATTTTCTGCCAAGTTTTATGAATTCTCAAATTTTCAACTTTTTAATTATTGCATCTTTAATTTATGAATATTCGACTTTGTTTGTAAAGTTTTGTCAAAATCATTGATATATCAGCAGTACAATTATACAATAAATTGAAACTTAGTCCAGAAATGGCAACACAGAGGCTTCGCTTTTCCAAATTTCTGATTTTATCACAACCAATATATCCATCACATCACTGAATTTTAAGTATTCCACGAATATTTCTATTAGAAAATATATTAAAAATGAGAGTATAAAAGAACGCTTATTATTACTTTTTCAATATTAAATCTAAATATTGAAAGGTTCTCATATGCATTTTTGTTATTTACATTTTATATAGTGCAAGAAACACTATCCTCTACTAACAAGGAAAAGTACTGCAGATGCCTCTTCCGAAGATCTCTTAGCCTTGAAGGGAAAAGGACTGCAGGCCTCTGTCGAAATGAATCACGTCGCTCGTGCCATCGAAAATGATAAACGACATGTGATCATTGAATTAACTCGTGGGCCTAATCCTCGGTCTCCGGGGAAATTTACGGCCTCCGGACAGATTAAGCCGACTCAATTCTTAGAAAAGGATAGACACGACACATGTCCGAGTACATTGCTATTTAAACGGCTACTCAGTCTCGGGCATTTTTTTTTGTCACTACGATCTTGTGGAATGTATTCAATGCTATCGAATGAAAAGTATGGAAAGATTCATTATTAATCCTGAAAAATTGTTTAATTAAAATTATTAGCAATATATAATTGATGAAAAAGCATAAGACAGGTAGAAAAGCGAATCGGGATTTATTATCAGTATAGTTCATTATATTGTATGTTTTTCTTTGTCCTATGAAAATTTTGAATATATATTTTTAACTGTCGAATAATTGATTATAGATATATTTGTTTTTTTTACTCAAAATTATCATCGATATTGAAACAAAATTTTTCTTTTGTCTTAAATAATTATTTTGTTTTTAATTAAATGTCGGATGGTTTATTTCCATTGATATCTGTGTCATCGATTAAAAATGTTAACAGCGATATTTTAAGAAACACACCATAACTGAATACGAATAAAATACAGGGTGAAAAAGTATCGCAAAATTAGAAAAAATCTGACGGTTAAATTTTTTAAACATGATAATGCTTCTAAGATTGCATAGCAACATGCATGATTAAAAATCATGCAAAAATGATTCGATCTAGAATTAACAAATTAAGTAGGTATTTGTTTTTTGGGTTGTAGGCACTGAGATTCTTTTTAGGCATTGAAAAATATGAAAAGAAGTACGGCATTCATTCTATCTTTAGACATAACAAAGCAAATGCCAACTGGCTTTCTAAAAAGTTAATTTTAAAAAATAATGACGTTTTAATATTTATTCCTAGATTCATATTCTTTACTGTTATTGCTATTACATTGCTTCATTTGTATGGTGCTTATAAATTTAAATGTTTGTTAACTCCTAGTATTGTGTTGTGTCTATTTTGGGGAATAAATTTGCAATTTCGTCTTCAAATTAATTTCTGCATGAAAAATCTAACAAAAAATATTAAATTTAAAGGTATGTGTGTAGTTTATGCGTAAGAATTTACAGATCATGCTAATTGAATAAATAAGTTACTTTCGTCTTTTCAACTTACTCATTCAAACTAAAGATCCTATTATTAGAAATATTATACTAGGTTATTTTGTACTAACAAGCTAGAGTACTCATTTAAAAAGGCAATAACAACCATTAATTGTCATAGATCGGTCGTTTGAACAGATAATGTTAGCATTGAGATCTGAAACAGCGAAAGTAATGACAAGGCGTCAAGGAAAGTGGCCTCGCACAGAGTTTCAAGCTGTGATACTATTTCTATTGGCCAAGAATGTGACTTCATTGGACATTCACAGACAAATCGTTGAAGTGTAAAGGGGCGAAACAATGAGTAGACAGAGATGGCGAAATGGTGTCGTTCTTTTGAAGCAGACATAGAGATTGCTGGAAACATTTTGGTGGGATGTCTGGGGCTTCTCTCTGGTATAGCCCAGATTTGGCTCCCAGTGATTATTTACTTTTCCTGGCATTAAAGAAACACTTACTCGAAAGTTTCATATCAGATGTGGATGTTCAAAAAGATGCCGAGAACGTGGAGAGGTTTGATTACTACCAAAACGAGTTAAACAAATTTGTCCAATGGCGTGATAAATGCTTCAATATGTTTGGTGATTATGTTAAGAAGTGACCACCTAATGTGTCTCTTAATTATCATTTGTATTCTGTGTCTATTATTAATAAAGCATTTTTCCTTTTTCTGGTAAAAATTATTTTGGATCACCTCTCGTGATATAAAGATATTCTTTGCATTAATTAATTAATAGGTATTAATGAAATAATTCGAAATTATTTATCGTTCAATTAAATGCATTATTACTTTTAATTAATTAATCATATTTGTAAAAGTTGTTTCAATAATAATTAATCTTAAAAATAACAAAATATTTGGATACAAAAATCAAGTATTCATACCAAATTATATACATCTCTTGGTAATATACATATTACAATTATAGGCATATCATAGAAGATAAATAATAGTTTCTTTTGTTTTATCATTTCTTTTTACAAACACTTCTTCCAAACTCAAGATTTCAACTTCCTTAATTATATGCTCTGAACAACATCCAATGCTTATTCTAAGACAGGCATTTTTTAAAATATAGCAATAAGACAAAACAAAACTGTTTTTAATTCCTGAGTAAAGGATCATTGTTACCGAAGACAAAACATGGGTTAAATTTATTTTGTGTAGCTTACAGATGCCTCAATCACAATTTTCTAATGCGTCATAATTAGAACGGGCAGAATTTAATTATTTCCGAAACGGAAAATATTTCTTTAGTCTTTTCATACAAAATTTCAATATTTAATAGACTAAAACATATTATAAAAATTAGTGATACCGTCAAAGATTTTCCTATCAAAACTTGGAACTTTCCTCTTTTAAGAATTAAAAAGTTAAAATAAACCCTTGATCCTAAAGTCAGATTTTTTTTTGTATAAATTCTGACATTAAATTATTTTTAATGAAATTAAATTCTGATTAATAGATCTTTGATTATTACATACAATTATTAAATACAAATTTCCATTATCGTTATACCGAAAGAAAATTTGTTTATTAAGCATTTATATTTTAAGTCAATTCCAATATATATTTTTGCCCATTTTAGTGGTGCTCCGATATTTTTCAAGACTTTACAATAAATTTAGATCAAATTACGTATTTTCAGACCATAATCTAGAATCATTTTCATATAAATATAATTGACCGATGTTAAATCAATTATGATAAAAATGATAAAACAAATTAGTATGTATTTACCTCGTTTCTCTTTATGTAACAACAGTTGTTAGGTATTTTGATTAAAAGTGCCAGGTTCGAAGATTAAGAATTTCTAATTCATGTACTCCATGATCAATCTTTTAAACTGATACTCAATTTTTATTTACTTTCAAACTTCATGATTAATTTATTTATAACATTGTTGAAATGAATTATTTTTGAAAGTTATTATTTAAAATGTAGTTTTTAATATAGATTGCATAAATTCAGTTAAATTACAAATCTATATATTGAAACTAATTATGTTGCTATAAATGAGAACATTACCATAATTTACGCGAATCTAATGCGCATCGTTTTTGGCCAAATAAAATTATCATACCACTGATTGATAGTTTACATACAAACCCATTGTTGCATAAAATAAGACACAATAAATTCCTCATGCCATTGATGCGCATTACATTCGCCGACAAACAATTTTTTTATTAATTAAAGTTTTAAAATTGGGATGCGCATTAGATTCGCATAAATATGGTAATTAAAGCGTGTAAATTATTTAAAGCAAGCAAAAAATATTTACCTGTTTCTTTTCAAATTCAATTAAATAGATATTAGTTGGATACAATTTTTCAAAATATTTGTTCATAAGTAAAATAAAGGTAGATATAATAACATATTATATAGATTCTTATTTTTGTTTTTAAAAAATACTTGAAAAGAATAATGAATTATTCATGTTAACATAAAAATGATTTTTAAGTACTCAAATGATTCACAATTGAAAATTTTCTAATTTATTAGTGCAATTCTGACAGGAAGCTTAAAAACGTGCTAAGATATATTCACTTACACAAGAATTTCTAAAAATTTATCATTTATTTATTTTTTTATGAAAATTGCAATCTCAAGCGTTTATCGATTTTACATACCAACTTCAATAAATTTTTATATCTAAATCATCAGTCATTTTTCAGATAATCGCGAATCTCAATACAGACACTTCAAAAATTCAACTGGAGCACAAATGGTGGACATCATGTAATATTAAAAAAACATTTCCGAAGTGAGTAAATAATTCTTCATCTGCTTTTCGATTGCTTTTCTCTCTATTTACTTCTGAAATTCTGACACATAAAGCAATAGCATTTATTCTTCAGATTCCAATTTTCGACTTCAAGCGTAACAAAGACCTGGGCTGGAAATCAATTTTTCCTTTCCTTCATCGTTCGAAAATACACATAATATATTCTATTTCTCAACAGAAATTACCGTGTGTTTAAAAAATGGAGCGGAGTGTCTCAGTGAGATTGAGAATCAATGAATAACTGTGAGGGCTTGGGATTGATTTAAAAGCACAAAATTTTCGCGTTTTCTTGTCCGCTTTTATCTTTGCATTTTTCATATAACTATGTCGGTGAAAAAAATTGGGCAAAAAAATTATTCTCCCTTTCTGCGTTTTAAAGTGCTTCAGGTAATGGAAATCCTGGAATGCATTATCGAGCGACAAGTAAAGAATCCGAACCTTTTCAGTAGTC
>JAPMOQ010005512.1:269418-311535 GCA_026543055.1 Argiope trifasciata | reverse complement strand
TATATATATACAGGGTGTCCCAAAAAGATTGAAACGCGCTTTAATTCTTTAACCGTTAGAGATAAGTAGGTGATGTAATTTGAAAAAATTTTCAAAATAAGATAGGAAAGAAAATTACATTAAGAAAACAAATCCACCAATGAATTTTAAAAAGTTACACTTTGTAAATTTTTGTACAGCCCCTCTATGCAAATTTGGTCAATTAGAAAGTTTTTCTTTTCCATCCCAAAAGACCATTAAAAATAATTGCATAACTGTATCTTTAAAACTTTTTGAATAATAACACAGAAACAAATTTGACTTATGTCACTTTCCCATACCACTTGAAAGACCTTTTCGTCGGTGAAAATAGGGACCATATCCAAATTGATAATAGAAATTCTTCGATCAAAAAAAGATAATAAGCGTAAAAGAAATCCAAAATGGCATTTAAATAAAGTCCTTATTGATGAAGTTAAACAGTTTTCACAATATAAGATTGTAAGAAGTGTAACATAAAAAAATAATAATAAATAAAACGAACATACATTTAAAAAGTTTTCGTTGAGACAGTTTGTTATATTTATAGACTTGTGTGCAGGCGCTCCGTCTTGTTGAAAATACATTTTTTTTACTAATGACAATGGTGTCGTCTCCAAAGTATCTGTTACTATGCCATTTAAAATAAGTTGCAAATATTTTATAGCTGTAAGTGTTCCTTCATAAAACACTGGACCAATCAGTTTCCCGTTCCGCACCATGCGGACACAGAAAACTTTCTCTGGTGATGTATTTCTTGTACAAAAAATGGTTTTGTATCATTCCAATAATGATCGTTGTGTGCATTTATGTGTCCATTTTCCGTAAACAAACATTCATCAGTCCACATAATGTTCTTGACAAAGTTTGTGTCCTGTTGGATTAATAACCAATTGGAGAATGCTACACGTCGGTTAAAATCAGAGGGATGGAGTGCTTGAAGTCCATGAATACAAAATGGATGCCAATTGTGTTTTTCAAGTTTTCTATGGATTGACGTCCTAGGTAATCCTGTAATTGCACTTGCTTTTCGAATGCTTGATCGTGGGTTGGAAGAAAAATATGCAATAATATCAATTTCTTGGTCTTCATTGAACAAGATATTTCTACCAGGGCCAGGTCTTGGATTAAATGAACCGGTAGTTCTCAATCTTCTCATCATCCGATAAACAAATGTACGTGAAATTTCAGGCAAATAGGGATATCGCCGTCCGAATTCCCGAGCAGTTCTGTATCTTGAATCTACCGTAAATACGCAAAAATGTGTTTTGTAAATAATATGAAAAATTTATGTGTTTATAATTTGTTGCAAATTTACATTTCCATTTTGGTATATGGTCACTAAAAACAGCGTTCAATTTTCAATTACGCATAACTCACTCAATTTTAAAGATACAGTAATGCAGTTTTTTTTTAATGGTCTTCTGGGATGGAAAGGAAAAACTTTCTAATTGACCAAATTTGCATAGAGGGGTTGTATAAAAATTTAGAAAGTGTAACTTTTAAAAATTCATTGGTGGATTTGTTTTCTTAATGTAATCTTCTTTCCTATCTTATTTTGAACATTTTTTCAAATTAGATCACCTACTTAGCTCTAACGGTTAAAGAATTAAAGCGCGTTTCAATCTTTTTGGGACACCCTGTATATATATATATATATATTGTGAATGCGTAGAAATTTATTTGATGACGATTAGTTGGAACTTAAAAATGCTTATTAATATAGTCTTCAAATAGTTTTCTTAAATTGAAAGAAGTTGATAAATAGATAAATGATTTTATTAACATTTATTAACAGTTCAAAACTCAACGACAGCTTTTTCAATCTAAATTTATATTATGCATGTAAACATATAATTTTTTTGTGTAAGAATCCTGGCCGAAGACACGGAAGACACTTTGAATTTTTAACTTTGTTTTATTTCATTCTAGGAGGCATGATTTATGTGCAAGCAACATGGACGTTCGCTCACAGCATGGCACAAGAGAAGACAGCAAAAAAGAGACAAGAGAGACAGAGATAATACTTTTGCGAGGGCTTATATACTAGAAGATTCAGAAAGGGATTCTATACAGGCGCTGACGTAGGTAAGGATATGGATCTTTAAAAAATGTGCTAGGCTTGATAGTTTTTTATCCCTTAATTCGTAGCGTGTGAAAATGCAAGTGTAAGCATTTTCACAAAGATTCTCTGGAATTAATTAAATTGAAAAGGGAGAATGGGATCAGGAAATAGAGCATAATTAGAATGAATTTAATATGATTTAATTTGAAAAAAAAATTAGGAAATTAATTAAGTTTATAAATATAATGTTATCTTTAGCATCTAATTTAAATCCAGATTAATTTCTAAAGCTTTATCTTAATTTAGCCCACAGTTACTTCATTCTAAAATATTCTCTTATTTCCCGATCCGATTCCATTTCTCTACTAAATTAATTCAAGAAATGCTTTGAAACGTTCTTCAACGATTCTCACGGTGAGAGGGAACGATAAAAATTGCTGACCTAATAAATATTTTTTTAAAAGGTTCCTGTGTTTCCTTCATCATGTGATTGACGTGTATCAAAAATCCCTATGAGAATCTTAATAATATATCGGCAGCATAAACAATATTTTCCCTATCAAGATATGTTATAGAAAACGAGGGTAAATTAATTTCTCGCTTTTTCGACACATCTGCTTGTAAATATGCATAGTGCAGATGTTTCTGTCAGAACAGCTTCTTCGATATGTTCGAAGCTACCATCTGCTTCCAAAATTTTCAACACACACACACACAACATAGGCTACATTTTATTCCGGTTAATTGGGTGGTTGATTTTTTATTAACTATAATTGGGTGGTTGATTTTTTATTAGCTATAATTGGGTGGTTGATTTTTTATTAACTATAATTGGGTGGTTGATTTTTTATCAACTAAAATCTAACTTTCGCGCTAAAAATCTGAGACCAAATCCTGCCAGAGATAAGTAAGGCTCCAGTTTTTTTCCCAACAGAAATGATGTTAGGTTCAGGAGAATTTCGACCAATTATTTCAGACGATTCTATTTACTTTCTTTGTGTTTGATGTATTTAAAATCAGATATTGTTGATTTTGATGCACTTTTAAATTAAAAGAAAGCAGAATGAAGGAAATAGTGGTGACATCTTAATAAGGCAGTAACAACCACTTGAAATGAGCGATCGCTTTAATCGAATGGATAAGCTACTGGACTTTAAACCAAAGCATCGCAGGTTTGGCGGAATTCAACCTATTCATTGCCGAAATTCACGCCAACACCACCGCCACAGTGGTAAGCTCGGACGATGAACCTTCTAACAGTTGTCATTGCGCCACCTATCCGCAGCACAAACGCAACCAAAAGCAAAGTCCTCAGATTCATTTAACGCAACCAAAAAAAGTCGTCAGACTCACTTGACGAAGCAACAACAACACTCTCTTCGCGCGCCATAACGCTTGGCTCTATAAAAAAAAAATCTTTCGTCTCTACAGACTCACTGGTAGGGAAGTGTTCTGGTGACACCTTAATAAGCCAGTAACAATCACTTGACATGAGCGATCACTTTTGTCGAATGGATAAGTCACTGGACTTCAAATCCAAACATCGCAGGTTCGATCATTGATTGAATTCAACTTACACATTGGTACAATTCCAGCCAAACTCTATAGCGAAAAAATAAAAATAAATACTAATCTGCACTGCATTACCCCAAATGGCGTAGGAAAGTCAGACATATGCTTATGTTAATTGACGTTGAAAGTTCCCGCGGTATTGTTGGCAACTAAGTTTTAATTTAAATTAAAGAGGAGAACAGCCTTTGCCGCTTCATCCCTCACTGTTTGTATTCAGAAACTCCATTTAAATTAAAAGTTTAAAAATCATGTGTAAAATACTGTTGCATAATCTCGATCAATAAATAAAATGGATTTGACCAGACTTGATTTCCTGTTTTTGGGTATGATTTCCTGTTTTGTTTTATTTTGGGTATACAAAATTTTTTACGTTAATTGTGTGTTTCTGTTATTAATTTGTATTTGTGTTATACATTTTTCGTATATGCTTATGCTTTTAAATGTACCGTTTTTAGGTTAAATTTTTTATTTGACATTATTTAACAGTTTTTTGTACATATACATCAAAATTTCCACGCAAACAGAGACACGGGTTATATGTGTGTGTGTGAGCACAAAATGGATGGCACAAAATGCTCATTCAGTCTCATTTAGATCAGTGTCTAGGGTTACTGATTGAAGAGAAGAAGTATTTAAATAAAAACAATAAATTTATTTAAAGCAAAGAAAATTTAAAAGAAAAGAAATTAACAATTAGGATAGGACAAGCTATTTATATTAGAGATAAAAGTATAACATTTAGATCACTCCAAGGGTGAAGCCTAACTAACTGGCCCATGACAAAACTATGTACCACCGTAGCGTAATAAATAACCATGACATAGCCACGAATGACACACTCCCTCTCTGTCTGACGAGTGAATGCCCAGCTCGCTTCCCTAAAACTTGACGTCATGTGACTTAGATTTTGATTTTATGGTGATTAGTAAGACCAATGGTGCCATCTATTACAATAAAATAAAACTAAATATGGAATAGTAATAGCCGCTCATTATATATATATATACGCGACCAAATGCCCGTTCAACCACATTTAGATCAGTGTATAAGGTCACTGATTAGAAAGAAGCTTTTAAATGAAAACAGTAAATTTATTTACAGCAAAGAATAAAGAAAAAAATTAATAATTATGACAGGACAGGCTACAATAGAGGAAAAAGTGTCCCCTTTAGATGCCACCAAGGATGAAGCATAATCAAGTGTTTCATGGCAAAACTATGTGCCACTGTTGTGTATTAAAGATTCATATTATAGGATCGCACGACCTTCCTCTGACTTCGTTTGCCGAGCGAATGCGCAGTTCGCTTCTACTCAAACTTGACGTCCCGCGTCTTAGACTTTCGATCAGTGGTATTCAATGGGATCCCTGGTGCCATCTATTACGATAAAATCAAACTAAATGTGTAGTGGAAATGGCCGCTAATTAAATATCTCGCTCTCTTTATATATATATATAATTGTTAAAAAATGTAACATAATCAGAGATTATAAAAAAAATTCATTCCCATGCTTTAAAAAAATCACTTTCTTGATAATTACTTGAAAGTTTTTTTTTTTAAAAATCTTATTAAACATGTAGTGTCTAATAACATAAAGTAAACATCTATTAAATTATCAATCCATGCCAAAGAAGGACAAAGTCAATTTTTTAGCGCCTAATAATTTCAGAATGCATTGCTTCTATGTGCTTAATAGTTTTGTGATATGCAAATCACAAAAACAATAAAAAATAATTCGAATTCAGCATTTCAAATTTAATTAAAGTTTTTTCATTTTACAGAAAATTTAAAATATGTGTACTATAAGAAAACTACCTTCAACATCTTCAAATCTTAAATATCTCATAATTATATTGAAGAATCGACATCAGATCTCAGAATTATTTTAACTTTATTTACTAAAGAGCTATTTTGAAGGGGGAAAAAAAACGATTCTAAGCCATAAGAGAGACATAAAGAACAAAAAGAGAAATTCATGCTTCTACTTAGAAGAGATAGAGTCAAAAAAATCGTCAAACTTATTTAGAATAAAACTATTTTAAAATCTTGAATTTATGAATTCAAATTTTGATTATTGGTCCAAATGGCTAAAGACAGTAATAAGAAATAAAGTAATATAACATTATTTAGAAATGTTTTCTTTTCCCGTTTCACATGTCAAACTGAAATTTCTATTTCAGAAATTGTTATAAAATCTTATGCGAAAAGACATTTGGTTAGTTTGTCCTTTGACAATCACTTCTGTCACGGAATTTCTAGTTCAACGAAAATCGTAAAAAAAAAAAAAAAAAAAGGAATTGTAAAAGAGCTTCGAAAATAGCTCGTACAATTCTTTCATTACATTTTCAACTAGCTCTCATTCTTCCAATAACTATCATTATGCCTAATAGAGTATATGATTTGATGCTTTCAGCAAAACAACATTTTCAATGGAAGAAATCCTGGAAATAGAATATTTTGATTGAAATGGTAGAAAAATATTTCTAACAATACCGAAGAATTCTTGTTATTTTTCTCTGAATCATAGGGGCATATTCTCACTCATAAACTGAGGACATTTTTTATACTTTCTGATTTTAGCATATCTAAGTGAGTGAAATTTTAAATACAATTTTCGCTTGAAGGCTATGATATTGATGATGTTAAACGATAGCAATTATTGAAAAGTATATTAATATATATTTTAAGAAAATCTCTCGTCATTAAATACACAACTCTCTGAAATGTTTCAAACGTTTATAAATAACAATGGTAATGAAAGATCATGTAATCAAAATGAAAGAAACGAATATCATTCGGTTATCTATACAGTGTACTGAAAGAACATATAATTATCCAGACGATAATACCAGTAAACAGTTTCCAACTATCTGGCAATATCATATGAATACAGTATTATCATATCAATGTATCATAATAATATATATTAACTAATGGTAATATTAAAGTGCCCTTGAAAAATCACCGATATCATTGTTTTATGAAATCAGTCTATCTCTCCGTTTGGAGTTATATTAAGTATTAAATTTCTATGCTAATAAAAAAATGTTTATTCAGAGAAAAATAATTTTATTGCTTCAACTTTTCAGTAATAGATAGGAATATAATTAATTCCTTTCTCTCTATACGTTTTTATTAAATACGTGTTGTTTCATATGTGTAAAGATGGAATTTTGCTATCAATTGTTCACAAATTTTCAGATGTGCCGAAGCTTTGACATTTTGCACAGTTTTGTCTTTCCGATTATAGCAATATTTCAGTATTTCAGAGCATAATTATAAGATAATCAATTAATTTGGAATATATTTTGATGTTACTCGAAAGGGAATTCTAGTATTTAATAAAAAAGAACTAAATACAAAATTCCATAATATTTATATTTTTATAATTATAAAAAATATAATATAAAAAAGACGCCTTACAATTACATTTTTAAAAGTAAACATACTAAAAAGTAGAAAACAACTTTTTTTCCAGGATATTAATTTGAAAGCGAAATCATAAGGTGCAAGGGTCCTTTAAGAAAGAAATTAAGAAAAAAATTGATAGAAATTAAGTAAGAGTTCATAACATAAAAAACAGAAAATGTTCTTAACATAAAAAACAGAAAATGTTCTTAACATAAAAAACAGAAAATGTTCATAACAGAAATAGAAACAGTTCGTAACAGAAAATGAAGAAATGGTTTTATTAAATTAAATTTTTATCCTAAATAAGATTAAAATTTTAATTGATTTAAAATATTTCTACTAGCATTAGCTTATTTTTGATTCTCTTTAACTTCTATATTTTTGATTGAAAAATTCTTTAAAAAAGTTTTTTCTTTCTTTCTTTTTTTCTTTTCTTTTTTTTTTTTTTTTTTTTTTTTTTTTTTTTTTTTTTTTTTTTTTTTCAAATTTTTTCACTGTCAATTTAGTGAATTCTACATTTCATTATATTAATAAATGTGTGTTAAAATTCTTTCTTATTCAAGGCAAGATTTTGAGTTTTACTCCAACTGAGTAAAATGTAATTTTTTTAAGTCGGCAAATATTAGAAATTGTTACAATTTACTGTTTACATATTTGTAATTAATCAATAAGATACAAAAATGCAATTCAGATAAGTACGTAGAAGATTTTAAGAAAATAATTTATATTCAAGTGATTTTGTCAATTATTTTTACTTACAAATTTTGAGAAAGTTATTAGAAGGCAGAGCTATATTTTCATAATTGAATTTTTTTTCTAAGGTCTCGGTGTCTTTTATTCCTCCCTGGCTTTTTTTCTGTTTTTGATTGTGAATTGCGACCTACAATTTGAGAAATCTTGTTTAGATTAATTATTGCCGTCCTTGTGCTAAAGGAATACTAAATTTTTCAAAAAAAAAAAAAAAAATGTTCATATTCTTCTATTATCATTAGGTAGATTAACTGAATCATTTAAACTTAACTGGATTGTGTTATTGCAAAATAATTCCTCTTGATTTTATTTAATATTTTACCTTATTTTCATTTCGTGTCTTTGAAGTTCTCATTTTTAAAATTTTACTATTCTACAAATAATTTTAGAAGATCACACAAGGAAAATATTCTACTCAGCTTTGTTTGTAATTTTCGCAACGAAATGAAGCCACAAGAAGAAAATTCTTGTTGAGTTTAATAGATTCTGATCTTCTGCACGTAACATCAAAGCAATATATTTGCATTCCTTTCACCAAGACTTCAGTATCATTAAATTTCCAAAAACTGGCTGAAATTTAGAAATTCTTTTTTGCTTTCTTACAGGATTTTACAAAAGCTGTAAGTGAAATCTCTATACTTGGTTTAACAAATAAGAAAATTTTATGTTCACTGCATTATCCAAAAATAAACCCAACACTTTCACCAAAATGATTTGCCGGAACAAAAAGATTGGTTCCTGAATTGCAACAAGATCGGGACTCGAGTCGAAGTTTTGAAAGGAACCCCAATTTGTTTTTCTATCGTGGTATCTTTTATCCTCTGTCGCCAATAGATCGATACTCATTCATCTAGGGTTCCTTGGAGACGTCCGGCCAAACAACCGGTGACATTAACACGAAGAGACTTGTCGTTGGAAAGGAGGAGGGGATGCACGGTGGGGTGGAAAGTTACTAAAGTGTCGCTCTCGAAAGAAAAAGAAGGGTTGACTTCTTGATACTCGAAACCTTCTTTCTCTACTTGGCGAGGTAGTTACACGAAAAGTGAATGGATTCTGGAGTGTTCGTCAAAGGGACCCTCCAAATGTTAACGAGCGCCAACATATACGCTGTTCGACTGTTGCAAACGATGCGTTATCGCGCTTTAATTGACTAGATTTGCTTCCGCTCTGCATAAATACAACTGGATGTTACATAAGAAAATGATTGGAACTATTTATCGATTTTGTGAGAGTAACAGTGTATCTTTTTTATTTTGTCATTCGAGAGTTTTAGTGAAAAAGTTTACTTAAGAATCTGGCAAGTTTGAAAAATGTATTGCAACTTTTGACACGTCGTAGTTATTTATTTATAGGAAGATAAATGAGTTCAGTAACTCTCAATAAGTTTTTCTTTCAACTCTGTATGACAATTAAGTAAATGTAAATGTGTTTGGGAAGTCTTAGATTTTATATGCAGACAACTTAATAAGTTAATCATGTCTTTTAGTTGCAAACTTTATTTATTGGAGAAATCCTGATTCGAAACTCGCTTCCACTACAGATCCACCGTGTATGTGGTGCAATCTGAAGCCATAGACCAAACGTGCTCCCTTGGATGTAGGGATGGAAGTTTGGAGAAGGGGAAGGGTGCTAGTTTAACACTTGGACTGCCGCATTACTTGCTTGTGTGTTACGGATAATATGAAGTTGTACAAAATCCTCTATCTCATTAAATGACACCCTTTCTACTATATTTAAGAGATAACAAAGAAAATGACATCTAGATACATGGTCCGAATATCAGGCATGAATCATGGCAGCAAATTTTGCTATATGTTGTCTTCGTCATCTGATTAGGTTTCTAAATTACGAAATACATCTCAAAACAACTTCTCATTACTTCCAAATTTATAACTAAATAGCTATTTTTTCCATTTGTGTTCTCTGGAGGGTATACAAATGTATGAAAAAGAAAACCTATTTTTACTTGTAAAAAAAGACGAGTCATGTTGAATATGTAAATTTTAAAAGCAGAAATGGTGAGAGAGAAATTTAAAAGAAACCAAGTATAAAAATATTTACAGAATAACATAACAGCAATATTCATTTCCGATGATATCCCAGATTCGAGGAATACAACAAATTGCATTATATTTGTCATTCGCCCAACAAATGATGTCTCTTGAAAAGATTACAATAAGTTTTGCTTATTGTAACAAAAATTTGCTTTTTTTATGCTTAGGAGCTCATTTTTATTTAAGGTATAAAAAAAAAATAGTTTTTGAATTATTGAAGTTGAATAGTTTGTCGCAACGACGCTTTTAAGAATAAAAGGCACCCATATCCTTTCACCTAATATCTGGTAAAAAAAAATGTTACGAAAATTCCAATCTGATAAATGTGGCTCATTCATTTGTAAGGGAATGTGCAAAATAAAAAGAAAAACAGCGAGAAAAAGGAATGGCAACAAAACATTATTTTTTTAAAGAATGAGAGATTTTTTTATTGCTTATTGTAAAAGTCAGATATATATTCTCTGTTTCAAGAAAAAGAAAAACTCAGCCAATAAAACCAACGGCCATAACTATAATTCAAAGAACACATAAAATTTATCTGACATTCTTTTCGTTTTTTCAAAACCTAGGATGTTTTTAAATTTTAATGTACATTTGAAATAATAATATTAGAATTAACCCAGTTTATTCTAAGCGGCGTCCTTCCACAAGACTTCTCTGTTTTAATGCAATTAGATTAATTGAATGCCTTCTTAATATTTCATTCTTTTTCTTAATTCAATCTAAAATAAGACTGGTTTCTGTTCATTTTCAACTAATAAGGAAGAACTATTTATCAGTTGTTAAACTAGCAACAACAATAAAAGAAATTTATATCTTATTACAACCATCTCATAGTTTTTTAGAATTATATATAATATTGATAGAGATAATAGTAGCATTTCACACAAAATATTTCCTTTATTTAATTTAAAACATATTTTCAATTTTTCTTTAGTAGCAATGATTATTTAATATGAAATGGAATAGAGTAAACTGTTTATATCCTTATTGGAATTTAAATTAGTAAGAATTAAATTAATATGACAATTTCCTCACATTTTTGTACTTAATATTATATGGAAATCTTAAAATAGGAAATACAAATTATATAACAGTATATCGCTCTTTTAATTATAGATAAATTGTATACAGTTATACTGCTTTAGCATTTTTCAATGATTACAGGAATAAACATTTGGCGTAACGGGATGTAAATTGTGGAAAATTGCGTCCATTAAATATCATTGAAACCCAACTGAAAAAAATTATAACCTAGTGAAAAATATAACTAACGGCTGGAAAACTGAATATAATATATTTAACATAATTTTCTATTTTACAGCAAAATGTGGTTGCTTCTAGAAAATAACCAAAACGTTGTTTTTTACATAGAGAAAATTAGTTAAATATTCTTCAACACAAACTCCATTCCTTCCCAGCATATTTGAGAAGTGTATGGCAACTTGATTTTGGAACGAATATCAACAAGAGGAAAAACATTCAGCTTCACAATGTTCCATTTCTCTGCATGCATTTCGACTCAAAAAATGCAATGCAGTGAAGTATAATTTTGTTTTTGTAATTTATACTATAAAACGTGTTTGTTTAATCTCCTTTCTTTCTTCTGCAATATAAGAAAAATGATCATTTTTCGCCTTTTTATTTTACTGATATAAATATTATTTAACTAAATTATACGCAATTTAAATCTGTAGCAAAATATCTATTAAATTAACAAAATCAAACGCTAAGTGAACGAAAATAGAAAAACTTTACAAACAAAAAGAAACGATGACTCACTATAAAGAAACTTAAAAGTTAAGATTAAATGCTTAAAAAAACATAATTCTGAATAAAATGTAGTAAGAAAGAATTGTATTTTTAGTTAAGATGCAATATATTATATCCTACATATAATTTCTTGGCTTTATTTATATTTGAAATTTTATCTAAGAGAAACCTTTAGTATAACAGGTGAAAGTAAACTTTTATACTAACTACTTTTTATAAATAGACTTTTTTCTGTAATTAAACTGTTGAAAGTCGCAAAAGAAGGAATGAGAGATAAAACAAGTAAAAAGCATGAGCAAAAATAATAGCATTAAATTTCTAAGCAGAAAACCAATATCTATAATTTTTTGGCTCTTTTTTTCTTTTTCTCATGATTATCAAAGCTACATTGTTTGTTCAACAATTGAAAGAACAGTGGACAAATATAAAGAAATTTTTAAAAACAAGCTTTCCTAAGGCGCTTCGTTCATCCTTTCTTTTTTGTTCTCCAGTATTTATAAATCCAATTTTCTTATCAACAGGAGAAACACATTTTATCCATTTTTTTCACCTACTCATGTATTCATTCATGTTCTAGGAGATACAAAAAGCTCAGGGATATGTTTTGGGCTTTATGACATTAAACTTGCTTCTGCTTTACAGAAAAATTCCAGATTTATTCAATAACACATCCATTTTTTTCCTTTGTTACATGTTAGTATTATATGTGAATTTTTTATATTATTCATAAATGTGAATAACATAACTTTTTTTAGAGTTTTGTATCAAACAATATAAGTAATCTATCCTTTTTTAACTGAGTTGCTGTTATCAGTTATTTATTATATTTGTAGCTATATATTTATTATAACTGCATTAAAAATATATTTGTAATTTGCAGCAATTATATATTTGTAGCAAGATTCTAGAATGTCGAGAAAATGGTACGTACTGTAAATTAAGTATACAACTGTATGATATTCAACGAAATCAATTTGGACGAAATTATTATTCACAAATTGCAATTAAAAAAGGAAATTATATAAATATATTTCTATAAATTTTTTAAGTGTGTAATTTGCTTACCAAAAAAAAAAAGAAAAGAAAAGAAATGCAATAAATTAAAGAGTAATTGGGAAGTATTACACATTTCTCTTTTGAAGAGAATATATTTGTTATTATAAGAAATTAAATGATATAGCTATATATAATCTGAAATCTAGAAAGGTACAATAAAATTTTTTAAATATAATTTTTATTAAAAACACCCAAATTTAATATTTAATTTATAATACAAAACAAACACATTTTTATTGTAATAAATTTTAATGAGATAAAATTTTTTAATAATTTGTTTATAAACTAAATAATTTACTTACTAAAAAAACTTTCATACATAATTACATGCTCTATTGCCTTAGCACTTTTACACTAGTTTCATCATTTCCGTTTAATTTGATGAATTTTACGTAGAAACGTTCATACAAAACATTATTTTGATTTAAATATATTTTAGAGAACATAAAAATATACATTTGAAAATTTTTAAAAATACTGTTTGAATGTGAGTAAATATTAATTGATTGTAACGTAAAGTGAACGAATTTTAATATCAACCACATAATGTTTAATACTAAGGTTAATTTTTTTAACTCTAGCATTTTAATTCATGTCTTTGTAAAAAAATTATAACAATTTTTTATTTATTAAAATTTACAAGTGTAAGTAATCAGGTAATCAAAATTTTAATACTTCGTTCATTAAGAGAATCATTCTAGCTAATTTAAGGGATTGTTAAGTTTATTTCATTTTCACAACACTGACAGATATAGAGACCCCTTGAGATTAAGCTTATACTTAAAATTAGCCAAATTATCGCATGTTTAATTTTCCCCAAGATTGTCATGCATCAAAGATAGCGTGTTCGGATAACAGAAACAATCGTAAAAATTAAATGCATTAGTACAGCTCTGCTCTCCAAGGTATTTTCCATTTGCTGAAAACAGCTCAGAAAATAAAATAAAAATAAAAGAAATATCTATGGCTTATAATATTAACTGAATTAAAATAATAAAAAGAATACTAGTGGTTTCGAAAATTATACTAAAAGAATCATTGGCGGATTTCCAACTAGGCAGAATGAATATTTGTTTAGAATCGCAAATTTCAGAAGTGGCTTTATTTTTCTAGTTGCCAAAATAAATAAGTTAACAAAAATATAATATCTATGAATAATAAAATATTAGGACTGTATTAATATTTAATCAAGTATAATTAATTAATCAGGTTACTATAAGTTTTATAATGTTCACTTATTAGAATTATATAAATATCGAATTCCGCTTTTACAAGGACCGTCCAAATGAAAAGGTACAAAATGATACTATGGGTATAAATGAAGACTTTATTCAAAGTGCACACTATAGGAATGTGCGCAACTATCCCATTGAGTAACGAGCAGAAGAATTTCTGGTTCCCAGGATACCTGTGGCCGTAAGAGATCCAGTCCTTTACAACATCTTTAGGTTGAATCACTTCCCTTTTAGATGCTTTTTCAGAACCATTAACTCCAATATGTATTGAGAGGCACTCCGAAGACTATGCAGGTCTATCAAGAACAAAAGACCGGGGCTACTCAAGGTAGCTGTGGTTCTGCTCTATGATAACACGCGTCCATACGTCTCTAGAGTCACGCAGGCGGAACTGGCCAAGTGAGAACAGCTCGACCATCCACCCTACAGCCGGGACATGTTACCCTGCGATTTTTATGTGCTTGGTACGCTGAAAAAACGTCTGAAAAGGAAACACAACTCGGACGGTGAACTCAAGAATGCTGCGAATGACTTAACCTATTCACGGCCACATGAATTCTGGAAACACTGAATCCTTCGACTCATTAATCAATGGGATCATTGTACAGAGGCCTGTAGTGAATATTTTGAATAAACTCGTCATTTATATCGTGCCGTTTCGTACCTTTTCATTTAAACACCCCTTGCACAATACTGTATACAAACATCGACGCAGAAAGTCTGAAATCACAACAGATGAAGACCAATATTTCACAAAATTAATAAGAAAGAAAAATTTATCTAAAATAAATCATAAACAGGTTAAAATTATGCAAAATGGCAAAACTACATCAATCATCTTATTAAATGAGGCAACGCACATTATCAGATTCACAATATTCATTGCTTAGTGCAGCAAAATACATAAGCTTGTCTGTTAAAAAGAGTTTTTAATTGTATGATGATCTACAACAAAATTCTAAATAAGCAGTTAATGTCAAGATAGCAGATTGGTAAATATATAAAGCACTGTAAATAATTCATTAGTGGAGCAATGACAAAAAACAAAAATGAGGTAAATAATAAAAATTCATAAACACGATTTCTTAGATGTATATTTTTCTTTATGTTGGTTTTGGTCAGCAGAGATTCATAAATAAATTATTTTATAGGACGCATAATTATTGTTTCTGATGATAAAATAATTTTAATTGAATAATTAATCGACATAAAGATATTAAAGCGATCGACACTAAATGAGGAAGAAAATAAGGTTTTATAGCGGCTATTCAATTTAATTAATAAATTATTTATAATATTTTTGTCTCAAACTAAAGCAAACACGGTACAGGTTTTCGCTTAACTACTTTATATTATCGTTAATGAGTGCTTATATACATTATATTTTGCTAATTTATTTATTATGGAACATAGTAATAAATTCAAAAAAAAAAATTTCATGCATTTTTTTTTGTGATTTTTTAAATAAAAAAATACCATCTCATAAAATGGCGACTAAATTTTCATACTTATTATTATTTCCAAGTATGATATTTCTGAGTTTAAATGCAATGTGTAGTTTTTCTAACGACAATAATTAAAAGTAACAACTATCTCTCAGCGAAACGTTTTAGAATGAGCTTTTTTTTCTAATTTTACAAAGAAGCTTTATTTTTGAGACTCGATTACATCGTTAGCTCAAAAAGTAATCTAACCTTGTGAAACACTTGAATACTAGTCAAGGACCTAAATATTAGTAAACATCTTTACGATGCTGATGATATCAGAGAGACTCTTTCGCTATCAAATTACAGTTTTGTCAAGTTTTTTCATAAATAACAAGAAGTAAATAAGCATCAAAACTGAAAAGAGCTGCAATGAACGTTTAACAAGCAAAACAATTATATAATTAGCTTGATTTGATCCGCAGCAATGTGGCATCATATTACTTTAATCAGAAGGGAAACGTTACTTATGTATAAGGCTATTTATAAAAACAGAAACATGCAAGCTGTTATGAAGATGGATCTGAACTATAAGTCTTGATAAAATAACATAAGGTCAAAAGTGTTCATGCAGAATGTAAGTAAAATTTCAACCGTGATATAGTTGGACCTTTCAATTCAGGCTTAAATAAATTATTGTTAAATAACCGAAAAATTAAATGTTGAAGAGTCTATTAAAAGCTAATTATATTGTTCGTTGATATTTGACGCGTATTTAACAATTTATTTTAAACGGATACTCTAGTATAAATTATCACGATTTCTAGACTTACAAAATTTTTTTTAATGAAAACACATTCAGTGGATGTCTCATTTTCGTCATTTATTTAAATCTTACAAGGTTTGAATGAATTTAAAACAGTTTCCTTTGGAATTCAACCATCAGTTAAATATCATTAAATATTTGTTAAGCGAACTGCTAAATAAAAAAAATTAAAAAGATTTAAAACAAAATGATTTTAATGATAATGATTAATTTTGATTTTTTTTGTGTGTAGATTTCTATGTAGCAATCTATTGTGAATCTCAATGATGAAAAACAGAAATGTTCAATTAAAAGTTTTTGCCAAACGCTACACCAATTCGATCTGTCAAGTTTTTCAGTGATGAAAGTTGACAGAGCAGTATAGTACGGGCAGAACTTAAAACTTTAATATAGTCTGGTCCGAAAGCAATAGCCCCCAAGCAGTAACTTTATAATATTTTAACATCCCCTAAACGCTGCATCTTATTGTTCTACATATTACAGAATAATTTTACTTTATTTTATTTTATTTATTTATGTTTTTTAATTTCATAATATATTTGCTGTTCCGTACACTTATGATAGTTATTAAAAATGTAGTTATATAACCATTATTATACCATTAGTGATATAACCATGCCAAAAGAAACACCAAAAAAATGAGGTATGTTATTTATAGCTGTTACTACAAAACACAAAGAAACAGCTTCAAATGAAAATAAAATTGAAAGATTCAACTATAGCATAGCTACATTTTTTTTTTTGTTTAGCATAAATAAATTAGTGAATTCAGCAGAATTATCCTTTCAAATTGTTCATAACCACCAAAGCGTGCGATCAAAGGGGAACTGTTTCTCCATCAAGTAGTCTATTGAGAATTCCTAGGCATATTCTTTCCCGAAGTAAGTATTCTTGAACAGAAAGAAAATGAGATTCCGTCTCACATATTTGGAAGGACGGAATTATCCAATATTTTCTATTCCTTTCGCGAACATATATATATAGTATTTTTAAGATACATTGGAATTTGAGTTCAATTTTTTTTTAGTTTCTTTGACACTGGTATTCGAGACATCTTGTCGCTAGTAGTAAAAGATGAAGTAAAACTTCTTTCAAAGAGTTTTCCCATTTATTTATAAGGAGGAGTAATGGAGAGCTGACAATTTGGTTGAAAAGGAGGATCTAATGAGATTCTGTTCCCCCCCTTTTTTAAAAGAGAAAGTTCTGAATGTCTTATCGATAAATGCAGCGAATTTTTGATGGCTGAAAAGCAATTAATTCAGCTTTCATTCTTTGCACAACCATTGCAATTCAGCTAAATTTCAGTTTGATTCAAAAAGTAATAAAACACGGTTTCTGTTTATATTTCAGGAAACTTCAGTACGTAGATTTTTTTTCGACAAATAATTTTATTGGTAAATCCTGCATGTTCTGTAGACAAATGAGTTTATTTCATTTTATGAAAATAATAATTACAAGACAATTTTCCTTTTGGAAAGTCAAATGCATTGCCAATTAAAACGCTTTGCAATAATATTATGTAAGGATTTAAGATGCATAAAAATATCAGTACTCGTAATCTCGTTCCTCATTTAGGATTAGAAACTTATAGCTTGAAAAATGAAAAAAAAAAAAAATGAGATTCTTCAAAAGCATATAATTTGTTTAAAAATAAGATAAGAGGAAAAAAAATCTGTTGGTTAAATTCCCAATTACGCAGATAATCTAATAAATATACAATCTCTGCACCCTTGTTTTATCATAATGTGATAAATCAAGGGTACAGAGATTTATTACATTTATTTATTCATTTATCACATTATGATAAATCATAAACAAAATTCTTTATCATAAAGTGATAAATGAATAAAAAGAATATTAAATCTATCAGCATGCTAATTATTTCATCTCCCGTAGAGTGTTTATCGATATTTATATTCTTTATTTTTAAATGAAATGTTTTGTACAAGGTTCATCAAGTTTTTGGTCATCAATTTTAAATTTAATATTTCACCATTACTTTTTTTATTAAAATATTAAATTTCTCTGCTTGACACTGTATTCAAATTCGAATAGCTGTTAGGATGTATGGTAGATTCCTTCGCCTGTTACTGCTATATTCTTTCCCTTTTTGTTTTCTCAATTGTTGGGTGGAATATTTCAATTTTTGGTTGAATATTCTTATGTAGTTTTTTTATACATTTTTGTATATATTTTTACTTTATTTGGTGATGTTTTTAATGTTGCTTTGTTTTTGCATTTTTGCTGTTAAAATTAGCTTGCCTGTTTTAACTTAATTTTCGGGTCACGAGAGATCAATACTGTTGGATACTGTCCGATGTCACAGGAAAAATCCCGTATTCTGAATCATTGCCTGAGGGTGACCCTTGAAAACGTCTTCAGGCTGGATTATTTTTCTATTAGTTGTTATTTTGAATTTCGATTGTGTTTCATTCATTGTTGTAGCTTATATATATATAACGCACATAAAATAACACTGAATGTCTTAGCAATATTTTTCAGTTATATTTTCAATGCTGTCAGTGAAATTATTTCGTAAATTCCACTCTAGGTTAATTTATTTCAAGTCATGTGTTTTGCATGCATGCATGCCACGATTATTAAGAACATTCATTAAATCAATTAATAGATGATTACAATATTTATATATAATCTATATATAATATTATATAATTTATCTATATATATAAATTATATATATAATTTATATATAATAAGTTATATAATCATAAGTTTCACAAATGAATCCCTCAAAGAATAAATGTTCTATCAAAATAAGCACTCGTAGTAAGCGTGTCAAAATTATTTACTAAGGAGAGTATAGAACAGTGCATTGTATGTATTTTATTTGAAAAGTAAAGAGCGAACAAAGCCAGATTGAACTATGACATAGCCTCTGCATAATGCAGGTTTGAGGTCGCCTTTTCCCATTAGAGATATATGAAATCAAAGATTTAGAAATTTTATTTTCGCATCAATATAATTAGATTGCAGGAAATACATATTCTAACAGCTAAAATAACAAACTTTTGATTGTAGATTACCTTTAAGAGAATTTATTCGTCTCTCTTGTGTGTAAAAATAATTAAAATTAATTTAATATATAACAATTTATATATTAAAGTGCGAGATATATAATTATATTAATTAATTATACGATATATATTATATATATATATATATATATATATATATATCGAGGAATCTGCATCGCAAGCTGGGATGTGTCAATATTAATTCTCATTAGTTATTTAGCAATATGATTTGGACGGTTGTTAATGGACGCGAGTCAAATGTTTATTTAAATACTGTTTTTTTTTTTTTAAATACGCGTTACGTAATTTACACGTGTTATCTATTTCAAGTTAGTTAGATCGAAGACAAAAACAGAAATGGTCAATGGCTACCCTTTTTTTAAGGTTATATGAATTGCTTGCCAACCTTCTGTGGTTGCCGAGCTTCAAGAGACGTCATATCAGCAGCCAATCAGAGTTCGGCATGGATTCACTCCCACCTTCTGAAACAGGCGTTTCGCGAACTTTCAACGTCAGTTGGCGTAACGCGTATATATAACGTTGGCGTATATATACGCGTTATATACTGATTTTCCAACGTATATATACTGATATATATTGATTACATATATATACTGATTTTCCAACGCTAGTTGCGGTAATGCAATGCAGATTAGAAATTTATTATTTAATTTATTCTATTTTCTTTTAATTTAAAAGTATTTCAGAATGAATCCGAAAGACCGATTTATTAACAACATTTGATTTTAAAAACATCAAACACAAAGAAAATTAATAGAGTTAATAAAATTATAGAATCGTTTGAAATAATCTGTCGAAATTCTTTTCAGCCTTACCTGAACTCTGTTGTAAAGAAAAAAAAAATCTGGAGCCTTACTTATCTTTGGCGGGGTTTGGCATCAGTTTTTTGGCACGAAAGTTAGTTTTTAATTAATAAAAAATTAATCACGCATAAAGTAGCCTACGTTCTATTCCTGACTATAATCTGCTAAATTTCATCCAATTCTGTTCAGCCATTCTGGCGTGATGTCATAACAAACATCCATTCATCTATTCAAATTTTCATATATATATATTTATATATGAAAATTATTATTAGCACATTAAAAGAAATCCTAAAAGTATTATACTGAAATTTAATTGATGCTGAATTCTTTGAATATATTCTTGTGCATTTACCACGTAATTCAATTTAAAGCACAAAATTAAGTCGTACCAAAAATATCGCCAAGAAAAAAAAATTGATAATCTGCGCTTTTCACAGCTGTGAGCTTTCTGAGCAGATTCTTATTTTGCTTATGAAATACTCGTGCCAGGAAAAGCGAGAATAGTTAAGTTTTGTTACTTAAGTATGCAGCACACTGTACATATTATTTCCCATTTTATTCGCACTAATCGAAAGGAAAATTAATACTACAATTTTCGGGAAATACGAAAAATGATGTTAAGCCAATATAATACTTTAGTTTCGACATTTTTTACAATAAAATACTATTCATATTTGTTTAACTTATTAGTAAAAATTATTACATTTCAGATTATGAGATATTAAAAAGATTAAATATTAGAAATTTAAAAAATCTTATTTTCTACTACAATACAAATAAAAAATCGATATATTTAGTATGATGATTTTCCTTATATAGGAAAATATTTCCATCAGTCTACTTACACGAATTTTCATGACCAAAGAGTCAGAATTTCTGTAACTCCATCATAAAGGGAAGTAAAACAGTTTACAAGAATGGTGGCACTTAACATAACATCTGCATTTCCGTAAATGAGATCAAAAAAGATAACTCACTTATTTCATGGAGTCCCAGCATTCGGTGTTATTTAATTTATTACGATCGTATACAGTAATCATTGAACCCTCTCCACTCACCATCTCGCCGTTTTCCCGCTGTTTAGAATCAATGGGTGAAAAGAACAAGAATTCAGCATTAAGTGGCAATTGACAGTTTCTCCGACGCACCGACGCCGTTTGGGGGCCCGGTTTCGGGAACAGAATAACATTCTTTTTACTCGAGTTGGAACGAAGAGACAACTGTGTCTGTTTTCCTCAACTATAATTACTATCTATACCAGAGCTCATTAAAATGCGTAGTCACAAGGGTGTTCGCTCAGACTATCTATAGGGCCATTACCATTTCAAAAGGTCTTGAAAGTTTTAAATTGGCAGATATTTTCGCATGAGAAACATTTACAATATAAATGTGTCCTGAATAAATATCTTTAGCGGCCGAGAAAGTAAGGTTTCAAATTTCTTTTGGTTAGATTTTTCATCCGCAACTCCTACAAATATTTAGGGTATTTAACTCAACCGTATAGTTTAGTTTGTTATTTGCTTATGATAATAGATGCAAATCAGAGCGTATTTAAATGCTTTTTCCTGTAGGAATGAATTATATTTCTGTTATATTTCAAGAAGGAAATGAAATTGAACTATTTAGGAAAAATTTCAGAACAGTACGAATTGTTTTAAATCGTGAGATCCGAACTCATCATATTTACGTAATTTTCGTTTAGATAAAATTCGTCAAATTTTTACTTAAGCATTACTTTCTAGCCTTTCAGTTTAGGCAAATGAATTTTTACCTCTATAAACTGTATAGGAGTAACATATGTATATTAAATTTAAGTACTGTGCAAAACTTTAAAGTGTAAACTATTTTCAACGTGCCTAATGTTTTCTAACACGTTTTAAATAGGCAGTGAGAAATAATTAATTTTTAAAAAGACATTCAAACTAGTTGCGTCTTCATCAAATATATTTGACATAATTTAAATATTAATGTTTAATATTGAGGTATGAGAAGAGAATTAGGTATGATTTTTTTATTGCAAATAACACTACTGCAAATGATAATCGTAAAGTAATTTAAATATTGTGAAATAAATGTGGTTTGCAAATTTGAAAACAGCTTCCACAAGAAAATTAGCAATTAATAGAAATTTTAAAAGATTATATTTTTAAGGAATTACATCCATCGTTTATAAATTTAAAGGATGCAAGGAAACTTATTAATAATATTTTAATTAGTCTATTCATATTAAAATATAGTTTTTCCAGCGTCTAGTTTCAAATTCAAATTTATTACTGAATTCGTCACCCATTAATGAAATAACTGTAACATTTTCGAAAATGACCAAAAGTAGAATCAATTATGATGTTCATTGCCACTACAATTACTTAGCATTTTTACTTATTTATTATTATAGATACTATTATGTACTTTTTCCATTATTTAGAATTCATATATTCATCCTTTTCAAATAAAAATGTTAGGTGTTTTATACAAATTTTTAAGCTTGATAAATAAACTGCAACAGTGTAAGTTATCTGCCACAAGATGAAAACGGATAGAAAAAGACGAAAAGTGAAACTCTAATCGAAATAGCGCTTTACGAGACGGCAAAGAACATGAAAATGATATCACGTACATCAGATGTTTTCATGCAAAGATGTTTTCATTAAATTTTTAAAAACTCGAATGGTGTTAAAAAGGCTAAAGAATCAGATCACCATATTAATCTTATCAAACGCTGGAAAAAAATTTGATGAGTTAATACATTTACGTGGCTAATTCTTTTAACTGTGCCACGTATTCAAGCATACTGCTTGCTCATAATTATTCGTTAAAAACTTATTTATAAAGAAACGTATTTATTTTCTGTATCAGCATCATGATGAAATTAATCTAATTTACTTTACAGAACGAATACTTTCTTTGTTCTTCTAATGTAACAGATTGCAAGGATAAATAAAAATAAAATATCTGCCGTTAAGATTAATAAAAGGAAAGATGTCTCAATGATATATAGAGACCCACGTTTGCTTGTTAGTTTTGAAATCACTAACTAGGACCAAATTTCATTAGAATATAGACAATAACGGTATCAGAAAGTTGAAACTTAGAGTTAAAATTGGGATATTAATTTTACAATTGACTTTTTTCTTGCAATTCGCAGATCAAATATACTATAATCAGTAAGCATATATATTAAAAAATCAAGTGGATTTTCCTTTTTTTACATCACATACGTTTGTTCCTTAATTATTTGACAATTACAGCTTTGGAAATTCACACAATTATTTAACCCAATAATATCAAGTAACTTTTACTTCCTTTTCTTTTAAATGAATCGGCTTTTTTCTTCTTTAAGTGTCTCTGATTCGGTGATTCTTCCATTCAAGAAGACAACGACTCCCACTTTCGCAACATTAACGAAAGACACCTTAAGAATGCTTTCACTTTCCACTTAATTACCTGACTTTAAACAACAAATTGCAGCTCAAAGCAAAGAGGAAATATTCAGAAGTTCCCGCAAATGAAAAAAAAAATTACTTTTACTAGAATTCATCATTAGAGCTCCATTCTTTCAAAGCAGCAATTTTTAAAATCTTAAAATGTTTACGAATTTTATTTGTGATCTCAACTCCTAATCTCATTGAGTATCGATTGAAGAGAAAAAAAAAATGCGTTAAACCGGGACGTCGAAATATACCACCACAGTGTAAATGAAAAGCCATTTTGAAGTTCCTGCATAAACTCAGAAAAATAACCACCCTAGGAGCTGACGCACACAGAAAACGGAAAAATTCGTACGCCAGTCGCGCTTATCGCGTTTTATGTGTTGAATGAGGAGATCATGTAGGCACATACTCGCAAGGGATAAAAAAATATAAATATAAATCTAACTTCAAAAGGAACTTATCTGAGTGAGAGTTGTCGATTAAAGTGTATGAAGGGTCGTGAAAGCCCACTGGCATAGAGAAAAGATACTGATATATTTGAAAAATATATTTATTTTTCTCATTTGAAGCCAAACTGGTTTTGCATGCTAAGCACGGAATAAACTATACCAATTCTCAACTAAACATTATGTTAAAAATTTTAACGTCACGGATATATATATGATTTGGTTTGAAATACATATATATTAGCGGCATATACATATTAAAATTCTTAGCATATTGTGTCTATCAGAATATAATTTGGTATGAAGGACGATACTTTTCTGTAATGAACATCGAAATTCATTGTTTAGTTCTTCACTTAGAATTAAACAACCGTTAAAGTTTTTTTCATTTAACTGTTATACGTTTACATAGAACAACTACGATTTTGACAACTGAGTTTTCATTTTAAGAATTATATTGTATGGCTTCATTTTTATGTTAACGTATTACTTTCTTGTGTTATATATGTCAGAATATGATTTATAATCAGCGAATATTTTTTTAAATTTTTATCCCCTCCAAATGATAAAAAAGATAAAGGAAAATATTAGAAAAAGTGGCAAATTTGAATATATTACGAATCACCTATAGTAAAAATTCCTATTCATAATATACATAAAATTCTAATAATAGTTAGTAATAATAAAATGAATTTATATTTCATAAAGACTACAGTAGGAATATTAAACAACTTTTTGGGAGCAAGTGATTTAATAACTATCAGTATAAAATAACGGCTTTAATAAGGAATAATACTGTAGTTTAACGACTAAATAATACTTTCTCTTGATTATCCATCTTTTAACACGGATATTGTGCCCTAATAACGAAGTTCGATCCTTATATCCAGAAATTCTCTGATTGAAGTCATGTTGCAAATAAGGATATTAATAAATAAATCATGAATGCGTGGGATTAAGCTAAAAAAACCCTTCAAAAAGAAATTATTAATTAAATAAATTTAATATTTCATAACCTTTTGTTACTTTATTAGGAGATGAGTATCAAATACTTCATAACATAATATTCATTCATAATATACATCATATATAATACTTCATAATATACATTTATTTAATATTATTTCATGAAATTATTTTCATATAGTAGAATTAAATTCACACTATGAGTACTTCCATTACGCAGATTCTAAGACTAGAAAACAAAGCCTTTCAATTGCCTTTAATAAGCTCGTAAGGTTTGATAAGAAATTACGACCTTTATCGGTTGATATAAATTTGAGTGATTTTTTTAAAATTAATGTTTAAGATAACGGTTTTGAGTTTCATGCTTTCTAATACTTCCAATTATCGCAATTAAGACTTTTGAAGTAAATTATTATTTGAAAAATAAATGATTTAATAATAGTTTCATCGCATAATATATGCCAAAGAAAAAAAATCAGTTGCATTAAAATTGTGTAGAACGCACATTAATTAATTTTTTCTTACTTCAAGAATTCATTAAAAGTGCTCTGTTGTCTAATGGAAGTTATTTCCATAATTCTTATGACAAAATATGGCAGTATATTTTTGAAAGATTATACGAGTTAATAAACCAGTTTCTAACATAAATAAAAATTTGGAAGCAAAAATCTAGTCTAAATTGGGTATGCATAAAATAAACGAGTGATTGTGAAAGATTAGGATTTTAAAAATAAATATAAATGAACAGAAATGAATAAGAAACAAGTTTTAGAAATGAATAATAGATGTCAGAATATAGAAAATGTGCTTTAAAATTAATTTTTAAATATTTCTAAATTCATTTGTTAAAGAGTTCATTATTACATATTAAAATAAATGTAATCACATTTAATAATTCATTAAAATAGAAATAAATAACATGCGAAAAAAAATTAATATTTGAAAAGAGTTTCAAATTAATGATTTAAGGCGATAAAGATAATTCCTGCTTTTTCAAATTTGAATATCGAAAATAAATAAATGATCAGTCAAAACATAAATTTTTAAGAAAGATTAAATATTTTCATTTTAAATTATAGAAGGACAAAAAATAAATCTTGATTATCTAGCCAAAGGAAAATTTGGAGGCTTATCCGTTCTTATTTTAAATAAAATTATTCTTTTTTGTTCTCTTTTGGGAAAATAGATTCCATTGACAGCTGGTCTTTTAAAGCAGGTGAAACTACATTAGATTAAAATGTTATTAAGCTAATAGATTGAAATTTTGGGATAGTTTAAACAGATCGATAAATACACCAAATGCAATAAAGGATGGAATCAAATATCACATTTGGTTAAGAAGTTCATTTACAACATCTTCGCTCTTGAAATCGATAAAATTACTTTTGAATCTTAGAAAACAAATCACGCGACGGATTTTTATACAGAGGAAATCTACTATATTAAGCCAAACAAATTTAAATTCACAATTCGTAGTTAGAATTCAAGGCCAGCAATTATACTTTAAAAAGGGAAGATTTCTTAATAATGCGTTTCTTTGAGCAAAATTTGTGACAAACTGAAATTCTGTCGGTGGCCTTTTTTTCTCACATTATAGCACTATTCACAATTTCTTCAACTTGCAAACCCCTAACAAAATGGGTAGAAATAATTTCCTAAGCTAGTTGAAAGTTCTAATAAATTTTTTTAATTGATACAAATAAATTTTGACTACAGGGAACTTCAGAAAACATTATCTTCAATCTTCCTTTTGTAGAAAGTAGACATGCTACATTAGCACGTTATGCATGTTTATTAATATTTAAAATTCCAGTAGCTTACATTTTTTACCAATTTTGCACAATTTTTCTTTAAATGTTGAAAACGGACATATTATTTCCATTAATTTTTATTGCGCTTTTGAAACGTATTTCAGTTCTTGCACCGCTTGTATTACATATTTAAACCTGTTCTAACTCATTCACGGCAAGTTTCCTTGTCACATTTCTATGAATATTTTTTAGTATAGATTTATTGAGAGTTATAGAACTTTTAAAATACTGCATAAAATCCATTACAGTTTCTTCTTTTCAACATTTTTTTCGATAATTACCGTCTTTTTTTGTTGTCTAGAGTATATAACCAATGCAAGTGGTATTTTGATGTACACTTGTCCCTCTAGTGTTTTCATCGAACTTGTGACACTTTATAAACAAGCTGACAGTTATCTGTCAGCGATTTAGCCGTGTGAGCGGCTTTTGTTTCTTCAGTAGTGCCAATTAAGGCCAAGAGTACGACTTAGCAATTTCAATCTTCATATTCGCATACACAATGCCTTTTTACAGGGCGGCACATTCACATACCTAACAGATAGAACGTAAAAGAAGAAACACCAAGCCTGAAACTGGGACTCGCATCAGGGACACCTAGATCACGGAGAAGAAGCGCCCCACCTATGCCAAGGCGCCGGCGACCCTACCGTTAATAGTTATTACCTTGGCTACTTAGACAATGTAGGAAAAGGTATAATACTGTAATATTTCTATATTTTTTCAATACTGAGAAAATTAAATTTCAAATGATATCACCGAAAAAAAAGCTATGATAATCTATACAAAACCCATGGCAACAGAAAATAATTAAAATAATATTCTAGGCATATAAAGAAAAAATAGTTTCAAAAAATTATTAAAAGTAAAAAGTCTATAACTGTAAGGAAATAAAATATTATGGAAAGAGCAGTATATGTTGTAAAAAGTAATTGACTTAGTTATCAATCAATTTTAAGAAAAACAATAATTTATAATGTAAGAATATACTTCAACAAAGTTTGATTTCATTCCTTTAATGAAATACACTCTTATAGTGGATCAGTTAAAGTCGTATTATTTTCGTTTAAAACACGTTGGATTCAAGGTGCTTGAAATAGTTCCACTTTTATTGGTTGCGCCATTTAACTTTAAAAATCATTTGTTTCCTGTGGATGAAAATGCTAATAAACGGTGAAAATATAACCAAATTTTTAAAATTCAATTTTATAAATTTTCTGATTTTATCACATTTTTTCATTTTAAATGTTAAATTAGGTATGAAAAGATAATAACGCAGATTTCTAAAAGATTGTTTTTTTCTCCACTAAATATTAAACAAATATGATTTGATTCCGAATTTCAAGCAAAAAAAAAAAAAAAAAAAAAAAAATGAATTGATTTTTATATGGGAACCCAGACAGAAAATTATCAACAGAAAATTAAAAATGGAGAAAGTATTATGCAGAAATATAAAAGTTAATATATTTTAAAAAAGAAATAAATAAAATGTTCCTGCTTCTCTTACGGATAACATTTCTGCATGCTTCTATAAATATTTAATATTTACGATTTCGGAGTAAAGATTTCTAAATTTTGTTTCTAGGGGTTTTATTGGATGATTTCATACAGCATTTAAACTCAAAATCTGTACGATTTCATTTTGCAAAATGCGCTTCAAGTTCCTTAGATAAGAAAAAAAAGCCAATAATTTGAATTAAAAAAAAGGAAGGAAACTTTACATCACAAAGGAAGAAAATTTATTTTTATATTTTAAATTTCAATGTATTTAAAATGAATATAATAAATATTACATTTATTTTAAATATTTTTATATTTTAAAACGATAATAGATATAATGCATCCTAATAGGCTAAAGCTCACGAAAATATTTCATAAAAAATAAAACCAAAACTTGTACCAAAAACTAGCAGCTATAAGTTGTGAAAATGATTTTTCGTAACTAAATGTGAAATAAAAATGATTAATGAAAGAAATAAATGATCATTAATCTATTTATTTTTTTTGATAAATTAATGGCAAAATATTTCTTTAACAACAGTACCGTTTGTTTGGAAGCATTACAGTAAAAATAATGAACGAAATGAAACTGAAAGCTTTTTAATAATCAACCCTTGCTTTCTCTGGTTTACGTGCAATATTTTAAAAGCTCTGATTTTCTCCTGGATACAAGATACTATAATAACAATTTCAAGAACTTTCGTTTTATGAAATTCATTTTCTTTAACGTTCAGCAATCTGCATATAAAATTTAATTTTATTCCATTCATTAGTTTAATGTGCAGAGCTTCCAAGCAGAAAAATATTATAACAATTTTGTCTTAGTTTAACGAAGCCCAATCTAAATAAAAATTTCTTTTTAAAACAAAAAGATTAAATATAATGCTACGCTCAATTTATAAGATGAGGTGTAAAGATTAAACACAGTATTAAGAGTAACAATTTACATTTTTTCACAAATATTTAACATTTCATAAATAACATGACATTAATTTCTAGAATTTTTCACAATTTTTAATTTTAGTAATTTATTAAAAATATTAGAAAAATGAATTTCAAGAAATTAAATACGGGAAAAAAATCACATGCTCCTGTAACAGGAAGATTGTAAAAACTAACATTTTTTTCTCCATTAAAAATGCTTGCTTCTGTCTTTATGATTTGTCTTTATATTTTAAGTTAACAACTTTGAGGTGTGATTTATTGGAACAAAATAAATTCATATCTTGACAATCTTTTACAGTTATTTTTTTGAAAATAGTCCTTTGCTGAAGTGGAGTTTGCATTTCATTTATCAGACCAAATGTTCTTGGAATTAAACTTTTTAACATTAACAAAACAATAATATGTTAATGACCTTCAGAGATATTTCAGATATCTCAGCGATTCTTCGACAGCCAGCGAGTTAAACAAGAATCTTATTCTTTCGAAGCATAATTTTCTTATTAATGAAATGAGAAAAAAACTTTCAAATATTTATTATATCGATATGGTGTTAGAAAAAAACTCAGTCTTCTATTTAAAGCTTTGAAAATTTTATCAACATGTAAAATTGAATAGTTAGTTTCAAAGAAAAGCAGCAAAAAGGAAAAATAATCAATAGGTAAAGAAAATAAAGATTGAAATTGAAAAATGAAACAAAAGAAAGAATAGAGTAGATAGTGTTCAAATTAACAAAAGAAGAAAGAAGCAGGGATAAAACCTAATGGAACACATTCTACTCGATATAAAAATGACATTGTCTGCCTAGCATTTGTCAAATAGAGAATTTTAAAAATCAATTTTCCAAAGGGAAAACATATTTTTTACACATTGTTGCTTAGTACTACTACGTGATGTTATTATTGTTATTTTTTTCGAAAAACGTACTGTCATGAAGGATCATTTCTTCATCTCCAATAAAGTATTGCATGTTTTTATCTCAAGTTTTTTCTGATATTTTTCAGTCAAAATCGATACTTCTGTCAATGCAGCATTGACATTTCACTCAAGAAGCTTATTCCGATAGCTCGAGTTAGGACCTCTCATCTGTTGTTGTCCTTTCTATTCCTGCAGGCAATTCGGAGAAATCCTAACAGAAGTTCATATATCGATTTCATGAGAGATTTGAATTTTGTGCGCGAAGATATTCATCGTTCGAAATTGGTATAATCGATTCCACATTTTACCCTGAAGCTATGCTGACATCCAATATTGGCCTAGTGGCACATCTCATTTAAGGAGATATGTATTACTAAGGGCGCTTGATATCGTGGGGAGAAGTAATGAGTTTATTGCGTTACCAGAGCCACATTGTCATGCCGAAAGCCATTTTCACACATATAATGGAAAATTATTATTATTAGGCAAATGAACAGCCTGTTTTAATATGGGGTTTCATCTGTCTGGGATTTGATCCTAGATTGGTGGATTAATTTCAGAAGATCAATAAAACTAAAAGGACACCCAATGTTTCTCCCAGTTTTAATTGGAAACATTCACTAAAGAGTTCAAATGTCTGTAGTTTGGATAAATAGAGAAATAGATGAATACTTTATACTATGTTTGATCTATATAACATAGTATAAGTTCCTGCAAAATTCAAGGTCAAAATGTGAATATTAACTTTTTATCACAACTTCTTAATGTAAATTCCAAAAACTAAGAATAATTAGATGAAATTTTCAATCTCAATGAATTCAAACACTTAAAAAAATAAATATGCATTAAATATTTTTCAAATAATAGGAGGACAATATGCAACAGTTTTACTAATATGCCTTTCATTTTGAATTCTCTTCTTCAGATATATAACAAAATAAAAATGTCCGATAAAAAAGCATTACAAAATAATGTGCTTAGAATAATCAGTGCTCCAAAACATATTACAAATTCGGTTATTCATAGGTATATCTATATTAAAATTGTAGGTGACATGTACAAATATTTCCAAAAATATTTAAAGGAGTGATCACTCAAATAAATTAATGCTTTATTTAATTTTTTGTATTAAAAGCAAGGGGAAACATAAATATCCTTTCGACACAATAATGCTATGATTCCTTTAAAATCACTAAAAAAGCTTTGCTTCGAATGCAAGTTGAATAGCCAGTTATATCTTTATGTTCCCGATGTTGTTTACTGATTTTATATCTAAATAAATATTCAAATCCTCTCACAAGAACTGTCTCAATAAACTAAAATTTAACATCGGTACTTATCCCTTATATAATTTTTATCCTATTTATGATTGATGTCTAATTTATCTAGGCAAATTAAGGAAAAATAATAAAGTATGCGACACTAAGACTTGATATGGATATGAGAATTCATATATTTTCTAAAGAAATATTTCATTACTATAAATACACACGCAATGATAAACTCCTTTTCCAAAACAATAAAAAAATGAAGATTTTTGAGATGGATACACATTTTAGGCGACAATTGAAATCATGCCAAGAATTTTTAATTGTAAGTTTTTGATGTGCAAAATGCTTCAACAATTCACGCTAATAAATCCTTTTTCAACGATCTAGAAAATAATTAAACAGAATTTGAGTTCAAACTCCTTTTATTTTCAATAGTTTTATGTTTAATGTTTAATTTCTAAAATCTGCATGTTTAATTTCTAGAATCTGATAAACATTTCAGTTTAACTGAATTCATTGCGGGAAAAGACAGAACAAAAACTGTTTTAATAAAAATTATTTACAGTAAAACGTAAGCACTTTTCTTATCATTCTTTTTAACAAATCCACAGCAAAAGTGAATCAGAGACACATTTTCAGAATATTTCCTTATGTTTAGCATTATAATAAGGTGTAGTGGAACACATGTTATTCTAAACAGCACACGACTCCTAATCATTATTCTAGATAAGTGTGCGGAATCTTAAAATGTGTTACGTCCTGAATAAGATATAATGAAATATGAAAATTTAATGAATGCAAATTGAATTACATATCATACGTATCGAACTAATACAGCACAATGCAAAAATATTTTGTGAATCCTATCTTCAGAAAGAATAATTTTTTTTCAAACAAATCTATTGCGCAGTAGTTATAATACAATGCAGAAGTTTTCTTTCAGAATAGAAAATTATTAAAGTTATTATTAGTAAATAATCAGCATTCAAACGTGGCTCTCAAGAAACAACTGTTATTAAGTATTTATACTTCAAAACACCCTTTTCGTGTCATGAGTTCATGTTATGGATTTAGTTTTGTTATGTTCTCTGTTCAGCTCATATTGATTTACCAAATAACTGTTTCCAGTTTGCTCTTTGTTAAAACAATCAACTGAAAATTGCGTTAGAACCCGAACTTTTCGAAGTTTGCTCCCAATTCATTCTTGGTTATTTTTGCAGAATATTTCAAGCTTAGGAAACTAATTAGAGTAACACGCTTACGTTTCTAGAAGATTTCTGTTGTTTGACACGTAATATATTGCTTCAAAAATTAAAGAATTATACTAAGTTCGTATTTTTCTCCCCAAATTCCCCCTTTTTTTTAGTATTTACGTTTATAAAAAAACATAAGTGTATTTTTTGTCTACTAACTCATTAAGAGTCCATAGGGAAGTTTTAATTTGACGTGATAGTTTAACTAAAAATAAATAGAAGAAATTATACAGAGTATAATGCATGTATAAAAGGCATTTTCAGACTTAGAGAATGATAAAAAGGTAATCACTGATATTATGTATTTCTATGTAACCTATATTAATTATAAAGAATAATGAATGTGTGTGCGTGTGTGTTACAGGACAGACCTTTTAACCTTAAAAGCCAAATTTGATACATATATTCCTTGGGGACGGAATATGTGCACATAATTGTGACTTTAAAAAATTGATTGGAAGTGTAATAACTTAAAAATTAAACGAAATTTTAGAACTTTTCTGGAATAATTTCTGAGATATTATCATGTAAAAATAAATTTCACTCTATTTTATTAAAAAAAAACGTCTTTTTTAATATCACTTTAATTATCGAATGAATTTCTACAAAAGTTTTGCAATTTTTTTAAAAAAATATTTATAATTTTCAAAATGCATTATATTGTTATCCTGAAGTTCAAACTACTTCCATAATTTCATGAGTTATCTGATATCGTAATTTCTTTTTTCAAAATTGAAAATCAAAGAAGGATTTTGTTAAATATTTATATAGTTTACGAGACGAATTAAAAAGTAAAATAATAACATTATGAAAGTGAGAAGACAAACGAACCGGATATTTATATTTTTAACAGCACTAAGATGCTATGGAACTACCTCAATTAAAAAAATATGTGCACACAATATAGAAAATAAGACAATTAAAATAACACAATTGTAATTTCAAGTAATTTGTCTGAATCATGGACATGAAGTAATATAAAAACGATTTTTCTGAAATAATATACAACCAATATTCCTGACAAATCAGCCGATTGCTTCTGGCAACTATTACCATCTCATGAATTTAGACAGCACAGAAAATTAATTTATTCTTAGAGTAGCAACAAAATTTTGTTGAACAACAACAAAAAACTACTACAGATTGTATAAAATATATAGATTTATTTTTTTTTAACTTTATGTATATGTTTAATTTAGTTTAAATGTCATGATTCTCATAAAAAGATAAAAATTTCGATTACAAACAGTAGATAATTAAGGCAAAATAGCATATCCATTTATTTTAAAGAATTATTTAAAAGCAAAACAAGTAAATTGTAAAAACATTTCAAAAAATTTTCCTTAATGGAATTTTTAAAAATTATAAAAATGTACATTATTATTTAATAATGAGGTGCCAATTTAAAATATTGCAAAATTATGTCGAATTTTTAAGTAAGATTTATTTTGAAATTCAGTGTGATATTCCCAAATTTGAAGCAAGTTTCTTTAAAATTATTTAAGTTTTTTTTTTTTTTTTTTTTTTTACAAAATAATAAAGTTTTATCAAACATTCCCTTTTGATTAGCAACATAAAAAAATACTTGAAATGGAATGAAAATGCTTATGAAAAAGCAAATTCAACTGACTAAGTCACACATATTTCCTAATTAATTGTAACACACATAATATTCCTAGAGAAATAAACACAATGATTTTATATATCTATCTCTACATAGAGATATCGCAAATAACATTTTTCATTTTCATTTGACAGAAAGAATTTTAATATTTTTTAAAGAGTAATCAGAAGCGGAAGTCGAAAGATAAACTCATTGATTTCGAAGGTCGGCTGCGCGATTTCTTTCATGATAACATCATCAAAGCGACGAATCATCAAATGCCATAATGTGCACGAAGATAAACTTAAAAAAAAAAAAAAAAGAAATAAAGGTCAGCCAAAAATTGTCCTTTCAGCATAAATTTGATTCAGCATGTTTGGAAGTACTTCGTTTTTTCCATGAATATATTACTAAAAAATATCACACATCGAAAAGCGAAGAAAGGTTTACAAAAATGCTTATAATTTTTCAACGCATGATAATTAATACATAATGTGCAAATGCGTTACTTTTAAATAAATGGAAATGTCCATGGGTTTATGTGATTTCGGCAGCAAAGTTTGAATATCATAAGATTATTAGAGTTGAGCTTCAAGAAACAAAAATTAATACCACGAAAGTTCATTAATTTGTGTAATTTTATGGAATAATAAACTGTTAATTTTTTTCAGTTCTCTAAAATTTAAAGCATTTTTTAATGAGTTTTTAATTCCATGATATTTAATTGATTCGTTAACTGTTTTTCCCATCCGCGGATTTTTCTTTCCGAGACACAATCGGTAATCAGAAAAAAGAAAAGTAGAGCAAAAAAATATCCATAGTATGATGAATGGAAAAATAATTATATAAATTCTTATAATGTTTCATTTTTTCGACTTTTAATAATACAAACAATCATGCCTTGCAGGAAAATGATTAATTTTTTTTCAGAAAATGCAAGATTTTAAGGAATAATAAAAGATATAAGATTCATTTAAAAATCGAATTAACATGTTGATTCGCAATCTTCAAACAGTTAGCTGTTAAAAATTATTTCTTCCCTACGCTGTAGTAAAATGTTTAAATTTGATACCATAATTATATTTATAATAATTTTCCGCTTTAGAATAATATTAGGAGAATGCTAAACACAACTGAAATATTTCTAACAGTTATGAAAAACATGCTTAAATACTAAATAAGAACACACAATAACTCAGTGCATGAGACTTAGAAAAAAAAAGCAAGCCAAAAAATCAACTGTTAATACTGGGAGGCAGTGGTATAATGCGTTTATTAAGTTTGTACTAGAAGAAATATCGAAATATTTCAAAACATTATACTGATATACTTTGGAAAAAATATTGAAAGTTTTATGCACAGCCATATTTAAGAAACAACAAAATTTATTTGTTAGAAAATCTTCGAACTGAACCCTAAATGAACATTTAAAATGAAGGTTTAAAGATATTTAAAATTTTATTTCATTTCTATTTATTTAGAATGTTATTTTTTTATTCAATTTATCCATGAAATCTTAATAGAATTTGTTATTCATTTAAAAACATAACACAGTTTTATCTCGATATATTTGAAGAAAAGTTTTTAAAATAGTCTGAAAAATTTAAAGAAATTTTTTTCTATAAGCAGATTAACATAAACGCTTGATATAATTAAATGCTATAATGGACAAGATCCATATTCTTTGTCCCTCAAGTAACTTTTACATTTAATTCAATAATAAAAACAGAATTTCTCTCTAATTATCTTTCGAAACAACACAGGAAAGTTTGAGCATACCGATTTCGATAGAAAAAGTGAAAACTCTTAGAATCTTTTTTAAACAGCGATGCAAGTACAAATATTATACCATTTAATAAGTATTTCGGTTTGATTTCTATAACGTTAAATCAAAATGTATATAATAAAGATGCAACTTACTTTTAATTTCTCTATAAAAACTACTGTTTGTGGTCTTTCAACTTAATATTAATAATTAAATGAAATTTTTTTATTACATTTGATTAATACTGTGGAACGTTTACATTTCAGAAAACTCGGAAAAGAGTTTTTAACCATGTAGAGTCGCGTACATTGTAGTTTAGGTATAAGTTTTGGCCTAACGTCTAAATTTACGATTTCTTCGTTTGAAGAATATAAAACTTTCGGAAATCATGAAAAAAAAGTTTGTGAAATAAATAACACTGATCATTCTCAACAAACAGCCGCAAATAGTTAGCAAAAAGCTTCTTCATATATATAAAAAAGCTTCTTGCATATATATACACAAGTTTAAAATTTATGAAATTTAATGGAAATTATGAAATAGATATAGTTAAACATAACATCTTTTCAACAATACTAAAGTGCACACAATTTATTATATAGTATTTCAAGAGACAATACAGTCAATTAAGATTTTACGACCTCTCTTATTCTCTTTAATTTCTTCATAATATGGCTTCCAAATTTTATTATTCAATAAAGAAAATCATAAAACCAGTATTCAAACTAGTATTCATAAACATAATTGAAAGCTTGAAATTTAAAAATACTACTAAAATTTTCTATAAAGATTGACTTATCATACACAAGAAACCTTTACTACTACTAATAAAAATGCAAAACAGGTTAATATTTAATTTTGACAGAAAATATAAAGCTACTTAAAATTTTTATAGCTTCAGTACAATATAGACAAATTATAGTGTCCAGATATTTTTGAATAATAGAAATCTGAATGAATTTTATAATTATTATCTGATCCATCCCAGAAATTTTGGACAGTATCTCCGAAAGATTTTGAAACTGACCAAATCATTTATTAAAAAAGATCTGTAAAAACCATGCGTTTGAACTATAGGCGGAAATAAAAGCTAATTTTTGAAGTATATCCATAGCACGATTTAAAATTCAGTATTAAGGATGATTACTGGGTGCCCACATTATTAAGTTACATGTTGTATTAAAATTATATTGTTGAGGATAGAATGCCAAAATTCTTATGGTCCACAGTTTGAAACAATAATGCAGGCCGTCAATTAGGTTATGGTGTATTTGAAATTCGGACTGGTCACTCACCCTCCGCTGGGCACCGGGGCCGCCGCCGACTCCTCTCCTGTCACGTGCCGCTCCACCAACATGAGTGCGGCCACCAAGGGCAGCACGTGCACCATCAGGCGGTTCAGCTCCATTACCCCGGCCGTGATGCTGGCTGGTGTTCGACTGACTACTATACAGTGCTCTCCCGCTAGCCAGCCTCACACTCTCATCTCCCCCACGCTCTCTCGCGCCCTCTCCTGACGTCATATCGCAAGGAGCCGAGATTCCTTTTCGGCAAACAAAACTTTTTTCTTCATCTTCTTCCCCCGTTATTCTCATTGAGTTTCTTTTCTTTCCTTTTTTTTTCTTTTCCCCCACTTCCAACAACACGAAAGTGCCGTTGTCCGACCTGTTCTTTGATATGGCAAATGAAGAAAACGACACTGCGTCTTTCTTTTGGTAATCCCCTCTGATACTGGATATAGGGTTAGAGTCAGTGAACGCGTTTAGTGCGAGCTATACACAGCGGGGAGAAATGGAAGTAAGGAAAAAAAATGACAATGACAAAAAAAGTTATGACAAAGTTTCCAAGCGGAACGCTAGAATTTGATCCATCCACGACTACCAGTAATCGAAAGAAATCTTGCTGCGTAAGAAAATTTCTGATTAAGTTTCGAATTTTAAAAAAATTGCAAAAGATGCTAATTTGATTCAGATTTTATCTACTTAATTGAAAAAGTTATCTGTAATAGAACTGAAATAAAAAAGAATGGAAATAAAAGTCCAGTTCACATTCTTTTAACCCTTTGAGCACCAAAAATTTAATCATATATATATATATATATATATATATATATATATATATATATATATAGCAGGGCGTAAAATTTCCAAATAGGCAGGTTTTGATTTTATCTGGATGTTAGCTTTAAACAAGCTTTCAAAGCAGATTATTCTATGCAGAAGGATTTTAAACCAAGTGAAAAAATGTCAAATTAACTTAGAAAAAAATTAATATTACGATTTCCTAACCAGTCGTATTCTAAAGATGAAAATAATTTTCGGCTAATATTAACACAGATAATTTTGTATCCAATTTTATTAGAAAAAAAAAAACATTTTATTAAAAAAAAAGTTCTGTGCTTATTTTTCTTGCTCAATATATCGAGCACCATCTAACTACAATTATTAACAGGAAAAGTCAATAAATATAAATAATTAAATTCAAATACTATTTGTAATGATAAATTCCCTTCGACATGTATGTTCGATAATCTTAATTACGAGCATGGGAATAGCCACTGGACAGGAGAAGGGTAAGCCAAGAATGATACACATGCGCTGGTTGCCTGTCTTAGAAGGTATCATGGTGATCAAACCTTAGTAGATTTATGTCGTTTTCAACTTTAAATCTGGGAGTACGAAAAAATTATTATACTTGGTCGCTATTTACACTTAGTTAAGGGATGATAACACGTTACTTCAAAAACCCACTTACGTTTGTTATATCACCCTATCAGAGAGCGGACACTTACATTGCCTTCTAAACATGTTTTATTATTCGGAATGTTTAAATTTCCTTACTGTTTTGCTGTTTCTAGAAATAAATATGAAAATTATTACAAAAATTCAATTGAAAAGGGATTATTTATTCACTTTAAAACGTAAGAGTGAAATTAAAAGAAAAAGCAAAGTAGAACATGCGTCATATTATTACAATAATGAATGGCCAGTGAAAATTTTTCCCAGGCATGAGAATTTATTTCTTAAAGACATTAATTACAGGACAGACTGAATTCATTAAATAAATTACTAAAACATAAACCGAGTATTAAGAAATTACTTTCAGCTGGCGTATTTGAGGTGATTTCTTTTAATTAAATTCTGCATTTATTTGCTGCTTTCTGTGCAGTCAATAAGTTAGAAACTGGGAAAAACCGTAACGGCTCAAATATTCACGTGTTTCAATTGATGATAGTATTTTCTGTAACAGAGATGTTTGTTCAGTTCTCCATGCGCACACATGTTCAAGTTTTTAATAGTGTTCCTTATCATATGGAAGAGTCTTTACATTAATCAATCACACAAAACGTCAGGTTATTATATCAGCTCAATATATACTCAGCATTAATTTCATATAATCTATACTTATAATAAAGCTCAATGTGTGTGTATGTTGGCGCTCTACAGGCCAGACCGTTGGACGTGCAGCTACCAAATTTGGCACATGTATACCTTTGAGGTCCGGAATGTGCACCTCGGAGCCCTTTTTTCGAATTTTTGATTAGAATTTGAATTAATTAAAATTTAAGCGACATTTCGACGTTTTCCCGCTATAACTTCCGAAAATATTATTGCACAAACATGATTTTTATATCAATTTAAAGATAAAAAAATTAGCTTTCTAATGGTATCAGTTTTTTTAATTTATAATGTAAACTTCTATTTTGAATGAATTTTTAAAGAAATATTTTAACCATGTTTCTTTAGCACGTGACTAGATAAAATAAAAGAATGCCGGAAGTTCAAATAAAAAAAATTATCATCTCAAAATAAATCTACAGAAATGTAACTTTCAGCATGTGACGGGATAAAATAAAATAATCATAAAATGTGATATTTTCTTTAAAAAATAAATGCAAAGCAAAGGTTTCTACAATCGTTTGCAATATCTATATCATTAACTCAATAAATCTTCTTTATTTACGGTAAACTTGATTGAATTTAGACAGAATATGCATTGAAAACCCGACTTAATGGCATATTTATGTAATTGTTTGCAATATCTGTATCATTAATTTAATACTTTTTTTTCCCTTTTTCGCTTTCTTTAAAAAAACATATTTAATATTTTGGCAACATCATCGAAATTTTTTTTAATATTTTGGAAGCATAACCGATGGTTAAAACTGACTGATTTATAAAATTAAAGAATATTATTAGGCAAAAGTGTACTTTTAGAACTTTCTGTCCATCATCTTAAAGAAAATATTAATTTCAGGTCAATCAATGCCCGGAATTACTTCAAGGCTAATGAATATGTGATTTAATTGAACATTTTAGAACGCTTTACTCATGGCGAACCAGTTGGTCGCCAAAGGCGGCTAGTTACTAATAAACTATAAATTTCTCCCGATGCTATTCAATAGATATAAAAAATAATTATCTTTTTTCATAGCTATTATGAGATTAATAATAATAGTTATTATAATAATAACCAGTAATTTAATTCTATTTCTGAACAACATACGTTACAACAAAATAAACAAAATAACAAACAAAAATGTAAAAATTTTTTTTTTAGAAAAACTATTTATGAATATCTCTGCAATTGAGTCTTATGCAAAATATACTAACCAAAATATTGAGTAGAAAAAACACATGTGGAATAGAAAAAGCATATGGAAAAAAGAGCTAATCTTTGATCAATTTCTAATTTATTCAACTCAATTCAATACAAAGTATAAATGGTTGTTTCTAACGGCAAATATATATCTTTTAAAATTCTTCCATTTAGCAGGAAAAAAAAGGTTTAACCACATGAATTAAACAGGTAATTAATTCCCAGCGATTTAAAGATATCAAATATTAAAATAAAGAACAGAAAAAACAAACTTCCATCACCTTTAAGAATCTGAAGCTATGATTTTATGAAGCTAAATATCATGCCAACAGATTTTTGCACGAGAAACACTACCTAAAAAACCAACTCCTATCTTAGAATGCAATTATAAGTATGTAATAAAATCCTTCATGGGATAAACTTCTTGTTAGGAATTCTCGACAACGACAAATTGATCGAGACGATCTGATAGAATCTAAATTGCCATGCTCAACAATAGCTTTTCTCTAACTTTAAAAAAATCTAAGAATTTAATTAGAAATTTTTACTATAATATTTTGATTTGTAGGAATGTTTTCCATTATGTCTAGTATCATTAATATTTTTACAGGATTTCTCTTGCATTCGTACCAATAATACTTTTAGTTGTTTTGAATTTTTTAAATGGTATGTTGGCCCAGCATAGCCAAATAAGTCTGTTGAATCGTTAACTTATTTAATGCTATAAAATACTGATTAAAATCCATAGATTTAATAATGCGTTCATTTAATTCATATTTAAGTTGAATGCAAAATATTTAGAATATTTTAAAAGAACTCTTGTTATATTTCTTTCTATGTTATTTCTTAAAGTTGGTAACTCGTTGTTTACAAAGAAAAAAAAAGGAAATTAATTCTGAAATAAAAGGTAAGGCCTGTTTCTTTCACAGATTACTGAGATTGAGAAAGTGATTGTCTCATTATACTGAGAAAGTTCATTTCCTTCTCATATTGCACTTCAAATTAGATTTCAGAAGAAAATTCCTTTCCTTACAGTATTAAATAAAAGACTACTTTCCAAAGCCTGTAAGAAGAATCTAAATCTAGTTTAATATATAGTAAAATTCTAATCCTAACAACTACTGTTGAAAGTGAGTTTCAGCAGCAATGAAAACAATTCAATTTCGAAGAAAGTATTATTCGTACAGTAAATGTTTTAAAAAGATATTGCCTTGTTTTAATGAGATATTTAAAAAAGGGGCTACTTATTATAAAGTAAAAATAAATTTAGAAAGTTTATAATTTCAGCATGATGTATAAAAGTGTTTCCTTTAAGAAAAAGTTTCGCATTCTTTCTGGATTTTTTTACTTTGTTATCAAATGGATTTGAAAGATTGCACCAAACACTTTCCAAATGAATTCGCGACATTAGTACTTTTTTAATGAAATGAAAATTTAAAATAAAAGATGCCTTCTTTCCTCAGTGTTTTTCTATATTTTTCATGTAAAAAAGTATGATGAAAATTTATTGCTCTATATAAGTATATATCTCTGCACTGAATCCATCAAAAAGGCACGAATGTATTCAAAA
>JAPMOQ010005512.1:247578-264418 GCA_026543055.1 Argiope trifasciata | reverse complement strand
TAATATTATAGGATAAATAGTTCTCATTCCTAATTTTCATGAATAATATTCTATGTAAATTAAATCTTGATATTACTTTATAATTCTCCATATTTACCAGACTAAGAGAAAGATAATTAAGGTTTAGATAATAGATTAAAAAAATTGTTTCCTTCCGACTAATTGTATTATCTAAGAAAGAAGTGGTGTTTTTTCATGAGGAATTTAAATTTTATTAAAAAAAGTATTCATAATATTTACAGAAATTTACTTCAAATATAAAACCCAATTATTATTTCCCAATCTATTTATGAAATTGAAAATGAATTTCTGCATCTAGTTCCTTGTGTCTTTCACAGTCATCATAAAATTTTTAGAGATACTTTTAATCCTGTCTCATTTCCACCATAACCACACCATAATTACTTGAAACTTTTCTAGTTGGTTTAGACGGCATTTAACTTCGACATTTTTTCTCGCGCAACTTTCTTGCACATTCTAATCAAAGAGGAACGCAGAATTTCATGAACGTAAATCTCAGGTTTTCGGTGTATTGTGAATAGAAAAACTCTCAGAGAGAGGAGTAATAAAAATGCTATAAACGATGGCGCTTTTCACTAAATATAAATAAATTTATAAAATATTGCATATAAAATTGAAGAAAAGTGTAAAATGCACTTTATGAGAAATAGGTACTTACAACTGATGATAAACTATAATTCTTTTTTATCTGATTTTAAAATAATTCTGCTTTTTTTTCAGTTCCAAATTTTTCACTTTGACTGAAAACAAGAGTATCAAATTAAATTACATAAATTTCATGCGAATAAAAGATAATCTAAAATCAGCATTTATTATTGTCTAATTTCTTTGAGAAAAAAAGACACTTTTGCTCCTTTTATAATCGCTATTTCTTTCATATACTGTTGAAATCTTTCAAATATTATTGAAAGTCGGATATTGTTATAATAATGTGTTATTATATAATAATGATTTTTTATGCCATCTGCAAAGTATTATTATACTTTTTATAGATTTTATTGTAATTAATATTTCTTATAGTTCAGGGAATGAACAAGTTGAAAATTTTTGAATATTTTAAACTTTCATTGTTCATATGTTAAAAAAATAATTTAATAAAAATATAAACCGTTTTGAAAGAAAAAATCACATTGACGCAGTTTTGTACAATGGTTAAATAGATAATATAGATATGTAATGCTTGAATGCTTGAAATGCTTAGTAGATAATATAGATAAGAAAGTTGATAATTTCGAAAGAACTTATTGTTTTGGTTATAAAATGGTTAAAGCTTCAGCCTGCTTTGCAAAATTGATTAAAATCGTCTTTTAAAGAGAGTTTACAATTTACCATTAAACATTTGTAAAGATTTCTGTAATAATTTTTTTTGATAAAAATATATTGATTCATCAAAGCACTTTTTTCTTAATATTCCAGACAATCTTTATAACGATGTATTCATTCGGCATAAAAGAAATGCCATATCTTATTAAATTGCTGGCATTTATATTAGCATTATTCATTGAATTACTAAACATGAATCTGTTCGAAATCATGATGCAATACGAAAAGGGGTGATTTGGTTATAATTGCATGCCATTTCACAAGATTAACAAGGTTAACATTGACTGAGTTTAACAAGGATAAGAAATGTCTACCATTAAAAATTTAAGAAGACAATCCTTGCGTTTCAAATTCCACCCAACTCTACTTATTTATTAAAAAAACCCTTTAGAAACTCAATTTACAACATTGTATAACATAAAAGAAAAAATTAAGCAAGGAATATAAAATAGGAACACTTAACCAATTTGCATCATTAGCGTATATATACGCTCAATTTTCCTGGTCACTATCACTAGAGCGTATATATACGCTGCATCATATTATATGCTATGCATATAATATGATGTATGCTATATTCATATTATATAGTATATACCTATATGCGTCCCACATTTCAAATATTACCTCACTGAACAAAATTACTAACAAATAATGCTCAAAAATGATTTTTTTTCTACTTTTCTACAATTTTACATCTAAATCTGAAATAATACTTTTTCCGTGATATGGGTCTTTTTTTCATATTTTCATATGATGCATATAAGCATGAAAACGTTGAAAGACAAATTATAAAAATTCTAGAAAAAACAGTAAGAATTACGAAAACATTAGAAACAATATTACTTTAAAATCTATTAAGAAGATAAGAATTGTTGATCTTAAATTATTAAAGGCCATATTCAAAGTATTATGGTTCTCAGAAACATGTTTAAAATTTGATTTTATGAAAAGAGAAATTATTATGTAATTAAATTTTCACGAACATATTCTAGATAAAAAGTTTTTATAAGCTCTTGTTGATACAGTGAAATAAATTTAATTAAATGTGGTAGCGTAATCGACAACAAGATAAGGGGAAAACGAAGCACAATCAACAAAATGATTTAAGGCTTTTGAACTAACTTCAGTTATATATCAAAAATTAAAGTTTAAGAATATTTTATAAGAAAATAATTGAGATTTTCAGCAATCATCAATCACGGCGAACCAATTGGTTGCCAAAGACGGCTAATACAAAACAAAACATTAATCCGGTAAGTTAAAAGGTAAATAAACCACAATCTGATTCAAATTTACATAGTTTTTGTAGATTAGATTAAGAATTTGATGTCAAAAAATTATGATTGTCTATTCGAGATATTTTTAGTTGCTGATATTAGATATAACTGCACAATGTTGAAGCCAGCGTGCAAAACAATCTTAAAATTGAATATAGAGTATAAAATGAAGTGAATAAATACCAAATAAAATTATTTATAAGAGTAGAAAAGGAAGAATTGCTACGAGAATTGCTTAAGTGTTTGTATCTGCTGTTAACTGCATCTTTATACACTGACTACCAATAAGTATTTGGACACCTGTGATAGAAAAGAAAAACTAACTTTATTCAAAATCAATAGTTGGTAGAGCCTCCACGAGAGGTAATTACAGTGCGGACCCTTCGGGGCATACTTTACACAAGTCTTTGTATGACAGCCAGTGATATTTTCTTCCACTCGGCTTGGAGAAGACATAGAAGTCCCTTCACTGATTTTGCACGGGTAGTGCACCCCTGAAATCGGCGATGCAACTCGTCCCAGAGGTTCTCGATAGGGTTCAGGTCTGAACTCTGGGTAAGCCAGTCCATTTGATGAACTCCATTGGCACCATACCAAGCCTTGGTTAACGTCGAAACATGACAATTGGCATTGTCGTCCTGAAAGTGACAGGGGTCCAACCCGTAAAACTGCCTCAACGTAGGGAAGCCCATTGTCATCCAAAATAGTGCAGTAGGCATCGGAGTTGAGCTTACCATGAATGGGGACCAAGGGTCCCAGCCCATACCAGGAGAAACAACCCCAGACCATAATTCCATCTCCGCCGAACTTGACTGTTGGCACAATGCATTCTGGCAGGAGACATTCTCCAGGTAGACACCAGACCCAGACCTTGCCATCCGAACGATAAAGGGTGAACCTTGATTCGTCACTCCAAAGAACCCGTTTCCACTGATCTACGGTCGAATTTCGATGTGCTTTGCCCACATTAACCGAGCATAGCGGTTGGACTTTGTGATCAAAGGCTTATGGGCAGCAGCACGACCATGAAAACCAAGCAGATGTGCTTCCTTACGGATGGTATTCATTGAAACAGCACGAATATAGTATATTCATATCCCGGATGCCTGCTGAAACTCCTCGCGGATGAGGGCCATCAGTTGGGTGCGGTTCTTCCGAATTTCTCTGGACAGCACTTGTCGGTCTCTATCTCCCAGTTTCGTTGGTCTGCCGACTCGAGGCACATTCCGACAACCCCCGCTCACCTTCCATTTCTTAATCGCATAGGCCACTGTCGATTTTGGGTACTTCAGATCGCTAGATATGTCCCTTAAGGATCGGCCACATTTGTGATACCCGATAATTATACCTTTCTCGAAATCAAAGAGCTCCGAACTGCGAGGCATCTTACACACGACTAAAGCCGATGCTGTTTCCTACACGATATATACCGGCGGAGGCCGTGACAAACCTTAGGACCGCAGATATCGTCATTTGCATAGGTTTTTTAAATACTTACTGGTAGTCAGTGTATTTGAAGTTGAAACTATATTCATAAATTTTAGTTAGGGTTTATTTTTGCTTTTTTTGTGGATATTTATATTTTCCTAGCATTAAGAGGTAATCACTTTGTAATTTCCCTAGAAATCATTATTAAAATTATTTTTACTACTTAAGGCAATAACTTAACAAGGAATCTAAGGAAATTAATTTTCTAAGAATAAAAGGAAAAATTTATTTTAATACATCTATTATCCAAACAGGTTCAAAGGATAATTAATATCTATAAAATTTGAAAGAGGAAAATTTGTGTATAAAATGAACAAAAATTAATTCAGAGGTACATTTTATAAGAAATAAACATTTCATAAACAAAAGTGTAATTCCAATCCGTTTGTATAGAAATCAGTTTATTGAGAAATAAATTTAATAAAAATACTCTAAATTCTTTTAAATAATCAATCTACGAAACTTCTAGCGTTTTAAATAATTAAAAGCAATGAATCAATATTTCTTTATTTCTTGGAATAATAAACAAGCAGGGTTGTAATGCTTAATTGTTTTCATATATTCTGAATATTTCTATAGAACATTAGAAAAGTTTAAACAAGCGAAACACTTCGTGAAAAATTATAGCAACTTACTTGCCAAAATCGTGTTACTCTCTCTTTTCCAAATTGCCATAAAGATATTCAAATCACTTTGCAAGTAACTAAGTTTTAATCACCAAGCAACTATATTATTATCGACTGTTATCAAAATTATTATAAAGCATTAAACAATTCTAATTACTGTTGTCTAATAACTATTTTAGTTAAAAAGAAGCAAATCGAATTAAATTCAATTTCCGCTTTCTAATTTTGTAAGTTCTGAAAGCATTTACTTTTTGTAGCCAAACTGCATAAAATTTCTCTCATGAAATTTTCTTCAGGCAATATTTTAATTTTCTACAAATTATCTAGCGATTCAATTTTCTAAAAATTGTTTATTTATAAATTGATTTTTGTCAGAGAAAGTACAATTTATGTACATAATTTTTATCTTAGACTTATTAAGACTTAAAGCAAGACCTTTATTTATTTATTTTTTAATTTCGTCAAAGTGAATTTTTCATTTATGTGAGACGTACACGTATTCTCAGAAGACTGAAAATAATATTGGTTTTCAATGTTTATTAAAAAATACTCAAATACTGCTAATTTTTGTATTATGTTTCATTTCTTTTCGTTTTTTCCATTTCTAAAAATAAAATAATCTTACTTTTGAAAATCTTTTTATCATAATCCTTTCATAAAAAAAGTTAAATTCCATTTTTAGCTAATAAAAAATTTAATTCCCAAAGCATATTTTAATGATGTCATGACAGGCAATTATTGCTTACTATCATGGGATTTTTTTCTTCTTCCGACATTAAAATAAGCGATTTGTTTAGTTTTTAGCAAATGCATTACATTAAAGGAAAATACTGAACTTATGACAAATCCAATAAAATAAAGACTTTATAGATAAAAACCAATATGCTATTTTCATCTTGAATTTCAATTATCCTTTCTTTTCAAATAAGTACTTCTTTCGACAAAATACTAGTAAACATTTTAATGTCAAAAAAGTAATATTGTTTATTATTACAAAATAAGTAATTTCTTTTATCGTCCATGACATCATGGAATTTAGAGTATTTCTTAATCGTTTAAAATTGGAAAAATAGAGAAAAAGAATAATACAGTTTTTCATTTTATTATTTTAAAATGTCAAGAACAATTGATTTTATGGAGATTTAAATATTCGTTTGGAATTAAAGAACATTTTACTCTCGGATCAAATTAATTATTGGAAGTTGTACAATTATTCTCTTATGCACTGAAATTAATTTTGTAATGTATGCCATATGTTTAGGCACAATTTTAATGGAATGACTTTCCGTACATAAGAATCACAAAGCAAACGTCTAACATCTAATTGCAGATTATTGTTGAAAGGAAGATCTGCAGTTAGATTTAATTAATTATTGAAACTTACTTCAAATGCAAATTATTCAAATTTATTTAGCTTCACATTCTAACAATAAATTTCCTTACAAACATTGCGATGTTACGCCATTTTGACCATCCGAAAATGCGCAGGGGATTCCAAAATAAAAAGTGTGTTGCTCATTTGATATAAATTAAATACGTATAAATTCTTCATAAATACAAAATCCATAAAACCGTATTTAATTCCCAATTGATCAAGTGTTTTTAACAGATATTGTTACTTTTCATTTTCATTTGCTTATTTATTTTTAAATAATTTATTTTATAATAGAAATTACTTTCTGTAACTATAGCATTTGTAACACTATAGTAAAATTGCTGCATGTTATAGCTGTATATATTGCTCTCCAATGTATTCCCATATAATTCTTACTTATTGTATTCCCTAATAATATTTTCTATAACTGTACTTTCATGTGTTCTGTTCCATATCTTCTATACATTTCATTAACTCTAAAGAAATTAACTATCATAACTATTTATAATAAGTAACATTACAAGAACATGTCTTTTCAGTTGTCTAGATAGTTTGATAATAAAATATCAAGATAAATTCCTTCATAAGCTACGGAATTCGGAACATTGAGAAAGGTGCGAGTTTCTCAAAGTGCATCATTGTGGAATCAAGAATCCATGACTTGTTGGAATCTCGGTTTCCATTAGGTTAGAATGGAAAGAGAGTTTCCAATGAATGGCCTGCCAAATCCTTCAGCTCAACAGGTTCGATCTGTTTCTCTCGATTCATTTAATAAAAGCAGAACATTTGGAGAAGATCTATCGCATTGAATAGAATTGGAATGCTAGGAATCTCTGATTTCAGAAGTAGTTTGGAAAGGATCACTTTTGTCCGAATATATAAGGTCCTTTACTTGGTTTTATTTTCATGATATTTATAAATATTTTAAATTCAATTCATTTCACTAAAACATTTTCATGTTTTACTTGTTAAATATTTTTGTCTATGATATCGTTACATATTTCATTAACCATTTGAAAACATTTGTATAATATGATAAAAATCAGTATAAGAAAGTTCTTACCGTTTCTGTAGTAACTGCAATTTCTTCAAAAAATACCATGAATACTTGCTACAACTCTAAAATACTAACTTCATTTCAATCATTATAGAACATGCATTCAGATTTTAAAAAGATAAATATATACTATATTTTTTTGTCTGGACTGAAAAAAAAAAACGATAGATTTTAAATAATTGCGGGATAATGTAAATAAAGTGATTCAAAATTAAAATATTTTGTCCCACTATTTTTATGCTAGAAAATAGGGATTAACAGATATTGAGGTTTTAATTCAATTTTTAAATACTGTCAAAACTCGCTTAATAGAAATCTCGCTAAACGAATAATTCGCACAAAAGGCAAAACGAAATGTAAAAAAAAAATGACTCATTTGCCAATTGCCAAATTTTGATTATATGCGTCAAGAAATGACAATGCGTTAAATTCCCTTTTTAAAATAATATAAAAGTACATTAAATATAGTTCTAAAGAATTTGTGAAATATTCTTAACGCAATGTAGCAATTTTTTGGGGGTGGAAGGGGGAGGGATGTTCTCACGTAAATATGAAAATATTCTTCATTTATTCCTCATTTGCACTAGATTTTTGTCAAAAATAAGCTAATTTCCGACTTTTGAGAGAAAAAAGGACTAAACACCATCACCCTTGTTAGAATTTTTATATAAATATATTCGTGCGAGTTTGTATAAATACAAAATCAATTTTTAATTTATGGTTTCAAAGCATTTAAAAAATTTATAATATTGAAATCGTGATCACATTACTAGTTTGATATCAAGCAAAATTTTGATAGTGCATCAAAATCCTCCTGTATATTGATTTTGGCTTCAAATTTGGCTAACCTAATTAGTCTATTAGTTCGTTTTATTTTGCATAAAAAGTGCGTTACCATGGGAAGTGCTATTCATTGCTGATGATATTTCTGACTATGAAATTTTAAAAACTGACATTAATTTATTTTTATGAACTGAATTTCTCAGACAATTGACAGTTTGATATCGATGAAACGAAAGTATTTTAGAAAATAATATGTAGAAATACAGTGATGAATACATTTCTATTCAAAATGGGCTTCACCAAATTGAAAAATCGTTCAATAAAATTTTGGTTTGGGAATAAAATTATATCTTAGGAATAAAAGAATCCATTATGCAAAACGTTGAAAGAATTAAAAAAAACTAATTAAATTCTTTAAATTTCTCTGTAAGATAAAAATATAAAAGTAATATGTGAAGTAAGTTTTCATTGTTTAAAAATTGAGGTTTTAAATAAATATTCGGAAATCACAAGTTCTCACAAATATAGAGCTTTGCCTAATAGGCTAGTCTTTAGCAATAAAATTTAATATTTTTGTATTGAAATATTAAGAAGGAAATAAAAAATAGCCTGAAGAGGATTTAAGATGTAACTGAATAATCAACTTCTGATCAACTGAATTTTTAATTTAATTTTGCACTATGGAAAAAATAGTATTATTTCCCTAACCTTGAAAAATAACTATGCAAACTTGGTTGAAATTAATTCAGTTGTTTCAGGGACACACGTGGAAACAAATAGATGTCATGATGACTTTAATTTGTAATAAAATTATTAGAAATGTATGCTGAGTCATGCAAAGCAAGTAAAATTCGGAATTAAATCAATCTGAATTTCTTTTTTTTAAGCTCACTTGTTATTTGTGTACGGGTACAGTATAAAATCCCATTCATTAAAAAGAAAATTAAATAACTTTTTTCAAATATTCGGATAAGAAATGTTTTGAATCTTTCATTTCTAAATAAGGTGAAGAGCAAATTAATATAAGATAATGGCATTATTTTCTTAAACCCCATTCTCCATCTATTGATGCTTTTATTACTGGAATACTTGTAAATTTTTACTTAAAGTATGATTTTAAACAATTTTGTATAACAAAACTACTGAAATTTTTCAAACATAATCTCGCCAATGCCGTTTAAAAAGAGTTCCGCTCAAGGTACAAAGTTGCAATCAACAAACATAATGTGTTCGAATATAATGTTCTTTTCTCCATATTGTTGACAATCGGTCTCGAACATACACAAGTTACAAGGGCTATAAAATGAAAAGATACGAAACGTCGGAACGACGTTAGTGTTAACATATTTGCTTATTCCGCTATGGAATAACGTAGCGAGACATCTGGGGATGCAATTGGAGTTTCCAGTGAAGACCGGAGCTTGCGAGGGCTCCCTCATGCGCAAGAGAGAGCAGGATCTCTTAAGGGCCGTTTACACGGCCTATACCCCGTCTGCAGACGAGCCACTTGCCGCTCTTTGACTCTCTTACGGTTTTCTGGTCTCTTTGAAGACCCGTCGAGTTACCGACAATTCGTCGGTAAAACTGCTCAGGCATCAAAGAGACCAAGAGGAGTCGAAGGGGAAACGCATCCTTGTGACTATGGGGGAGTGTGGTCCCCCAGTGGGTCGGAGGTCTGATTTATGACCAAATCTGTGAAACGGCCCACCGTGGGCCCCAGCTTTATAAAGAGCACCGTTCAAGGTCAGCTACTTGTCGAATTCCTAGAATACGGAAGAACCATTACCTTCAATGTGTATTGAGAGACACTCCGAAGACTACGCAGGCCCATCAAGAACAAAAGACCGGAGCTATTTTTGGAGGATGTGGTTTTGCTACACACCCTCCAAACATACATGACAGCGTGCGTCCACACATCTTCAGGGCCCCATTTACTGAGCTGGCCAATTCAAGTGGGCGCAGTTCGACCAACAGCCCTATAGCTCGGACATGTCGCCCTGCGATTTTCATGATTTTGGTCCCTTGAAAAAAACCTGAAAGGGAACACTTCAACTCGGACGGTGAACGAAACGAGCCCCAGTCCTTCACAGGATCTCGTCACAGCCACAGAAATTCTGGGATAAAGGAATTTCCCGGCTCGTTAATCAATGCGATCATTAAGCCTAGGCCTAAGGTGTATATTTTGAATAAAATTTTCATTTATTCCCACAATATCGTTCCATACTTTCTCATTTGAACACACCTTGAAGTTGTTATTGAGTTGTTTTTTTTTTATCAATGTGTGATTAATTCATTTCGAACATCTCCTGCATTTAATAAATTTCAATGATATATTTATAAAAAATTCTAGTGATGCAATAAAACTTGATTCCTATAATGCACATACCTTTTGCCATTTCATACTTTTTTGGCACTATGTCAAGTAACACAATTCAATTATTTAGAGAACGAAAATATTATGATTGTAGTTGTAGATTTCAGTCCAAAATATACTTTAAAATGTATAAAAATTAGCATATAATCTTAATTTCTTTTGGAAATTGATTGCTACTCTGCTTTCAGACATTCATCAGTCCTGAGAAGAAGCTAACAAAACTGAAGATAAGAGATGCGATTTTGAAAATCTTACAAAATTTCATTTTTTATGTTTTTTGCTCGAATATTTATTTCATAAAATATGTGGCACTAACGTTTTTTCATTATTTATATACATTCTTCCGTTTTCCGAAATTTTATTGCCTCAAATTGAAAATCTGCGATTAAATTGTTCTATGTCTAATTTGTTTGAATTCCAAATGGCTTTAAATTATTTTTTTTATAATAAATTATTTTCTAAGACGTTCCAATATTAGGTAATGCACAAAAAATATTGCCTTCCTTTTAAACTTTCCATCTTTTTAAATCCACTAATTCAACATGACAATATCAGTATCTCTCTGTCTCTCTAATTAGATTTCAGAATTCTAATTTAAATATACAGATATATTTTTAAATGATTAGAAGCTATTAGAAAAACTTAATAAAACATTAATTTTAACGTTTAAATTGAAATGTAAATTACCAATTCTGAAAAAGGAAATTTCCTTTTTTAAAAAAATAAAAATGGTTAAACATACTTGAAAAACTTTTAAATTAATGTAGGCCAATAAAGCGCTTTTGGGTTCTTATATTATTTTGCCCCATGGAGGTAAAATTGCTTAACAAACTCACCTGGCGAGTTAAGGTAAAATATCATTTTCCGTGTTAACCACAATTTTTATTGAATTACCTTAAAAATATTCTTACTTAGGTAATTAATTAAAAAACTAATTAGTGAATATTCGCTCCGTCGCTAAGATTTCTCAGTATTAAAAAAATAAAGTTTTTATTCATCTTTGAATATTAGTTATTCAACTTTCCATCCTTTCATCGGCATGCAAAACCCACTAATGAATTAAAAACTTGCTCATTATCAGATTTTAAAAATCTTTCAGCAGTTTTCGAATAACTTTATGAAACTACTTTTAAAATTTAATGAAGTTTTTTTCATTCAATTTTAAAGGAATTAAGACTTACTTGGTAAAATTAATTAAATCAATTTACCCACATGAGTACTTTAAATGCACAAATCATACGGAATTTTAATTATTCAAGAGTTTTAAATTTAATATGTTGAGAGACTGTATCAAATGTAATTATATTTTCTTTTTCTTATATCACTGTAAGTTTCTTGAAATGTTCTCTGTTTACAGAATAAGTACATTTTCTGATGATTATATTAAATTTTAAGCTATTTCGCCATTTAAAATTTTAAATAAATACTTTTTTCTTCACACATGTATTCGTTTTTCTTAATTATTATTGTAGACAAGACATACATATAATGATTTTTACGAAAAAGTTGATATTGCGACGAATAATGCCCGTAGGTACTAGAAAATAATCTCAGGGTATTTTTACCATCAAACAGTTTTAATGCATGTAAGAAAATAGAAGAAGTTAAGACTATCAAAGGGAAATTATTAGTAATTTCCTTTGACTGATCAAAATTAAATATAGAACTTTTTAATGTAATTCGATTTCTTTTTTTTTAATAATTTTTTACGTCATTTACTTTTCACAGTATTTTATATTTCACTGATTGAAAAGTATTTTTTGAATCCACTGACTGGAAAATAGATATAAATTGACTGACTGAAAAAATAATTTCTAAAATCATCAATGAACAGAGACCCAAAGTTTACCTTTGTACATGAAGGAAAATGAACAAAGTTATTAATTAATTATAAAAAAATAAGGAAAATTTATTAAATAGAACTTTTAAAAATTGCAAAATCCAACTCAAAATCAGTTTTTTAAATTATTTTACTTATTAATATTGAAAAATAAAACATAAGCATTTAACTTCACTTACCATTTTCCTTGACACAAATAATTCTGGTCGAAAACAAAAACCCACGATTTAATGCTTCATAAGATGTGAGGTAGACTTCTATTATCACTTGACGAACAATTCTTGTAAGAAATAAAAATGATTCTCAGTAATTTCGTTCCTATTCTTATTACCAATATATAGTTATTCATTGTCTTCCAGCTTTTGAATAAATTGTGGTATCCCTCAACTGTTACCTGTAATGAAAAAACAGTTATTTTTTAAAGTGGAATAAACGTTTATTTATTTCCTCATATTTTCCGCAGTCATCCAATTCTTTTTTCTGTATCAAATAGAATTTTTTAGATACTTGTAGTAATTTTTTAAACTAAGAAATGTGTTAATTATTATTGCCTTCTTTTTAAATTAGAATTATTCATCTTAAACATAACATAACATAGTCATCATAATCATTAAATTTAAACCAATTTAATACGTTTTAAAATTTATAACACATTCGGCGAATTCTGCTTATACATTAAATTAACAATTATATTTAAAAAATAGTTAACAAATATTCGTATATAAACTACTATGTTGTTAATGTCAGTTGTATTTCAGTACTTAAAAAAAAGTGTCTTCGAATTTCTAAAATTTGTTTTAAATAATTCAATATTGATAAGAGGGAGCTCAAAAAACATTTTCATATAACAATAGCCTTTCTTTTTATCATTATGACAACCAAAATACATTCACTGTCAAATTGCATTTTCTACTAAAAAATAAAAATAACTGGAAAAAAAATGAAACGTAAAAATTGGAATGATTGAACCAAAATATACAAATGTGACAATAACATTTCAGGAATAGAATGTACTGATGATTATAATACAAGAGACAATTTAAATTACAAACATGTTATTTAAAATACAAAAACCTGATACATTAATAAAAATTAGTAAAAGCATTTGTCATTTGCAAATACGGTAGTTTTATTAGAACTGAAAAACCTTTTTTTCATTTTTTTTACCTACATACTTTTTTTTTGTCTTATGAAAAAAATTAAATGTTCCATTTTGTGCATAAATTATTTTAAAGGTTGTTTTCTGATATAATCTTATTTTTAAAAAAATCCAAATTGTGTTCCATCCTTACTTGTTCAAAGAAAAAAATTTCTTCAACCTGACAAAATTAAGAGTAATTTAAGCGCAAATGTGATTTTTTGCTAATCTTTAAAAATCTCAACTAGCTTAAAAAAAACCTTTTAAAGTAGGTTAATTTACGTCTAATTAGTATTATCGATAGATTCAGCAACGTCAAAAATATTTTGTATTCGTTTATTTATTTTCTTTTAGCTAAAAGTTTGATACTTTTTGTATAAGGGGCAAAAAAGAACCTGTTTATTTGCATAATATATCAAAATATAATAAAAAGAATGTTTGCTAGTTTTTAGACTCTTCTAGTTTAGTTTGCTCATTTGTTTTTTTTATAAAAAAGTAAAAAATGCATTTGCTTAAAGTCAGTGTTTACATTTAGAAATCTAACTTTATTTTGTTTTGTTAAAGTAGAATTTTTCCATACATTGGATTTGAGAAATGGTACGTAAAATTTAAAATTACATTCTCACAGAACTTACATATAAGAAGACTAAAAAATTAAAAGCATATATTTAATAGTATACCCCTCTCTATTTATATATAACACGAGCAATTTATATGTTTTACACGAGCTCTGTAAAACTGCTGAAATTTTCAAGTTTCCACACACCGAATGAAAGGATAAAATTGAAACCACCTGCATAAATTCTTTTTAAAGATACCAGTAATTCCCTTATTTAAATCGACATTTGTAAAGAAATTCCTATAAGGATCTCATAGTACATAAATCACAAGAGAAAAAATATATAATTCTCTTTAATGAATATATATTTACAATTGTAGAGCTGTTGAATGGACGTGAGTTCATCATCGCATCTTATACATAAATTACATCACCTGGGATGGAATTAAAAGGAAGTTTAAAAGTGCAAACGTGTCCTCTCTCTTCTCCTATGACACTGCTTTAAAAATATGTGTTATGCACACACACACACCCTTCACCTTTTTATTTTTCACAAATATATAATTGATATTTTTTCAAACGCAGGCAAGAAAATATTGCTTAAACTTTTAATAAGAATAGGTTTAAAAAAAAAGAAAACAATTTATTTGATTAAATTTCCTGGATCAAATTCTAAGTACAAAAGCACTTTTTGTTTATTCTATTCATTTATTCGTTTTATTGCCCCTTCGAAATTTAATGTCGTGCAGATATCATTGTATTAATTAGATAATTATTGTTAAAACAGTGAGGTCCCAAATGTTGGAGTTTAAATAAAAATAAAAAGTTAAACTGTTCCAAATGGAAAAACGTTCGTTTATGTATAAAAAATAAAAATTTTGTTTTATGTTTGCAAAAAAGAACATCTAAATTCACCTTTTTATTTTTAGTAAATTTTATTCATTTAATTCTGTTTTATTTCATTTATATATTTCCCAAATGTTTTTCTTTCTAATATTTGTACTTTCTTTGAACCATTATACCTTCTGAAATACATAGAAAGTTTTAAAGTTAAATAAAATTTTATTGTTTATTTCAAAATTAATTCGATTAAATAATTTAATAAAACAAATATTAGCAAAATTTTAAAAACATTTACTGTTGTATTGTAGTTAATTTCATTTAGCATGTTTCCTATTAAATGAAAGGTAAATATTAAAATGAGAAATTTATAATACAAAACGTTCTTAAATGCTAAAAATAAAACGAAATATCTCCTTTTCTTTTCCCTAAAATATTCCTAAAAATACATATATTTAATACAAATGAAACAGTTTACTTTTTAATACATACTTCATCTTATTTCATGGATTAAATCTTTTCCAATTTAATGTTAAATTTTGTACTGTTTAAATATATTTAGATAATGCACATAAATCAATAACATAGTTCGATATAATTATGCTAAAATATTTTAATGCACTTTTTTTTTCAAAAATAATTTTTTTAGTTTATTTGTTTAAAAATGGCTTAGTAAAATTTTTAATATAATTCTACGTAATAAACTTACCTATAATCTTTTGTTCAACACGCGTCGAGTTATAACTTTGAATTTAAGTCACATGTTTGATTTGGGAAATATGATTTACTATTCACTTAAAAATTTACTTAACTTAATTACTTAAATAATTCTCTCTCCATATTATATTATATATATACTATAAATTAATTTACAAAGTTTTATCTTTATTTAGCATATAGTAACGTCATTCTAAAATATACTCTTATTATGTGATTCCATTGAAATTTTTCTTCTAAAGTAATTCAAGAGAGGTTTTGTGAAAATACTTTCGTCAACTGTTCTCAGGCTACGAGTGAATAGATAAAAATTTCTCATCTTAACAACTACTTGTTCAAAAGATCCCTGTGTTTCCTTTACTTTTGGTTGACACTTGAAGAAATCCCTATCAGAATCTTAATAATATATTATCACTGCGAAAAAGTATTTTCCCTACAAGTACCTCAAGTTATATAAGGCAGGAATAATTGATTTATCCCTCTTTTTACGCCACTTCTTGCCTAATATGTTGTTGTGAGCAAATGTGCTTGTCCGTGCCACTTTCAAATAAGCATGCCTACCGTCCTAGAGAAAATAAAGCGAACTTTAAAATTTCAATACAAGTACATTACATGTACTTAAAAGTACATTTATTGAAATTAAATGATAAATAAATGAGAAATTTTTATAATTTATTCTATAACCTTATGCTTCAAGAGCTTTCGGGTAGGCAACATTTTTTTCCGATGTTTTTCCATCTTCAACAGAAATAAATTAATTTCTTGAGTATGCGATTCGTAAACATTCAGCATAGAACTGGATATAATCGGATGAGCGGCAGGGCAGCGCATAAGATACATACAAACAATCATTCATTTTTATTTATATAGATTACATAATTTCACAATGCCTATAATCACCCCATAAGTAAAGTAATAAATATTCAAATTTTGTCTCAATTTTTTGAGCGGCACAGCCCTTATAAGAGGGATACAAACATTCATTTTTATTTATATAACATCTCTTAATTTAATTTAAATCCTCAATAATTTAAGAATTTTGACCTTAATTAGGCTCGTATTAATTTTGATCTAAAATGTTTTCCTATCTTTTGATCCATTTCCACCTTTTTTCATTTAATTAATGTGACAATCGCTCTATAAAACTACTCATGCATTTTTTCACGCTCCAAGTGAAGGGATAAAAATCCCTAATGTTTACTATATTCTTTTAAGGACATCTAGCTTTCCATTTTCTAAGACAATACATGTCAAAGAAATAGCTAACAAAATTTCGTATTAAAACCGTTGAAAGGAAAAATTTGGGTCACTTGCTCTTCTGCCTCTATGAAGATTGACTTTTCTTGCCTTTTTTTTTTTTTTTTTGTATAAATCGAAGTTAAAATTTCGAAAGTTTCTTCTGTTTGGCCACCATGCAAC
>JAPMOQ010005512.1:133205-237547 GCA_026543055.1 Argiope trifasciata | reverse complement strand
ATCTATATTTTTATATCTTATATATATATATAAGAGAGAGGGAAAAAGATTTTTTTCTTAATATTTATTTTAAGAAAAACGACTATATACTTCTAACGTTGAAACCTCTAAAGCAACGTTCAAAGACAGTCTTTGTTTTCCGTTCCACCTGAATGAAATATTTTTTTTTCTAACCAGAGAATCTTTTCGTAAAGTTAAGATATCCCGTCTAAAAAAAAGAAATATCAAAAAGTTCTAAAAACTTCAATTTCATTGCTACAATATCTTAAAAACTATTTGGTGGGAAGTGGAAGTATTTGGGAAAAATGATGCTCAAGGATTTTCTCCTTTATTGGCATCAATAATTTTTGTTAAAAACTTTTATTAATGAACTTAAAAATTAATATAATATATATGTTCGATTTTTAAAGATTCATAACTTTTCTTTATTATTGGGAATTTTATATAAAATAAGAATTATAGTCACGGATTCATTACATTTTGATGCATATTAAAAAAGAAAACACCCAGAACTCTCACTCAGCATTACCGCATAATAATTGTCCGTTGTTCAACATCCGTTGATTTTTATCAATTATCAGCAAAATTGCTCAATGCTCTATGTATTCGAGCTATTTTAATTTGAAGAATTTGGATATGTACTCGAAAGCTGGTATTTCTATTTGAAACAAAATTGGGAATAAATGAATCTAAATATAATGATAAACCTTCTCTGAAAAAATATCTCACAGACTGACAGATAACCGCATCAAAAATGTAAAGTATACGGATACTTCATTATGTTCTGTATGTAGAAGGCAAAATATTTTTGACATTAGAGGGCCGGATTAGGGGTGTCCAGTAGTATACAGTTCTAATGGGCGATCTTCTATTGACCCTTCTCATTCGTCAAATTAACATACATTCTTTAGAGTAGGAAAAGTAAGTAGGGTGACTTGTATATTAAATTTCTAAATAAATACGATTGTAAGAAATCATCTACTTTTAGGAATAGTACACACAGGAATAGTAAATTTAAATAACGACCAGCAATTTATAACTATTTTGATAGTTCAAATCTTTAGCCCAATAAGTACTTAATGCTCAGATTCACAACGTTAATACAAAACGATTGTTACGTATCCTCAACTACCGAAACATTTACAAAAAGAAAATCTGAATGCTGGACCAAGTTTGAAAAGGATAAACTTCTAGTTCATTCTAGAAATTCTCACGGAAATTTTGGGATAGTTAAGACTTACAGTTAAAACCTCTTGAATCTATAAAATGCAAGAATCTAGTTCAACCTCTTTCTCATTCGAAAAGTGCCATCTGTCAACGAGACTATCGACTTTTGTTCGACCGTTTGTAAATAAATGGATGAAACTTCAGAAAGCCTCTTGACGGATTCTGGATTCCGAAATCGAGTAAATGTGTGCGAGAAGTTGTTTTCCATTCCTTTCATTTCTTTTCCACATTGCTACTTTGGCTAAAAGAGCACATTTGTTAATGATGAGCAACATGTATGTTTTTACACTTATCTCCATTAGCGATAAAATGCAAATATTTATGTCTCTGCCTGTCTGTTGATCCTAGTTCTATTAAATTTGGTACAAATAAAAGAGTGGAGTGAAATTTGGAAAGTGGAATGTGCATCGCTAATTACTGTAAAAATAATTTAATTAGAGTCTAAATAACTCAAAACTTATGCGAAATTCTTGCATTCTATCACCGTAACTTCTGAAAACATTGCAGCACAAAAATAGTTTTTATATTATTTAAAAATTCTGTTACTTCCTTAAATTTTAAATAGATGTAATATTTTCAATTCGGCAAAAAACAGTTTAAGGGGAAATTTAATTACTTGAAATTTTGAATTAAACTTTCAATATTAAGAGTGGTGACAGAAAATTAGAGAGACATATAACACAATGAACAGAATAATATGAGATTTCTAAAATAATATGCTTATTAAAACTCGAAAATATTTTGGAGAGAAAGCCTTTAAAAACATTTTGGCTTTAAAAGGTAATGAAATTTTTAACAACCATTATTCTCGTCCATTTCAATATTGGTATTCTTGCAGAAAACATTTAAAGCTACTACTATTAGCAATGGAATGTTTTTTAAAACTTTTAACATATTAACATAACTCCTGATATAACAAAATTGAAAGAATTTATTTATATTGGGAAAGATCTTTATTTTAAAAGAATTAATATAAATAAAATTAATCTTTTACAAATCTGTAGTAATTGATATGCTTTTATAATATTTTCTTCAATACTTTTAATCAATTTCGGGGTAAAAAGAGAGAAATTTAGAATGTTTTAATATTTCTGACATTAATCACAATAATGTCTTATTAAAACAAATTATAATGAAACTATTCCATATATTCCAGAAAAAAATTGAAAGGGAAATTAAAAAGAATTAATTGTTTTTAGATGTAATCTTACCAATTCTAAAAATTAGAGCATGTTTACAACTCTATCTAAAATTCAAAAATAACTGTGATATTTCAGTATTAGAATTATAATTCGTCACATAAAAAATTGTTTCATATTTAAAATATATTTAAAAGATTATGGTCAACTCAACCTTCTTCTTTAATGAGATAGATAGCTTTTGATACTTGTTTTTATTTTTAAATTAGAATTTCATGTAGATGAACTCGCTCATGAGTTTCAAAGTAATATTAATGTCATCCGCAAGGTAAATAAAAGAAGAATTATGAGGGATATTTAGCTAAAAATTTATAAACACATGAAAAATGTGAGTTGAAAGCTGAATTTCCTTATCCGAAATACGGGTAGATTACAATAAACGAAATGACTTAGAATTTCCAATATTGCTTAGCTTCAGGAATGTGGGAGTTGTTAAGATAAAAATAGTCATGCTTTGGAAAATAATGAATGATCGTTAAATTCCTATTTTGAAAAGAAATCACTTATGGTACCTGCGTCAATTTTAAGCAGTTTTGCGTTAAGTCCTTAATTCATTGTAAAGATTCTCTTTTCTAATGCATAAAGAAATATTAACTTAAAGTCGTATCTTTTATACTGTTCTAATATCTTCATATGTTATATATTTCTCCCTTAAAAATTTGTGAATACATTTTTAAAAAAAATTAAAATTTTTTCCCGTTAAGTATGATATGGTCTTAAAATAATTCAGCACAAAGCATTTAATTTTTACAATCTTTCTTTAATTAAAAAAAAATATATCGTTTGGGTTACTTTTTGACTAAAAAATTTTTTTTCCTATATTTGTTACCAAACGATAATTTAAAAACATGTTTGCATAAATAAAATTACATAATTAATTAATCTTTAATCAATTAATTTTGTTATAAGAGAACACAAAGCAAGATGCATAATCTAATAATGAACTAGAGGGAGAAAAAAATTACTTTCAGATTCCATAATATTTGTGATGATAAATTATAAATTAGAGATTGAAAAGTTGAAAATAATTTAAATAAAATTTTCAATTATAAAAAGCATTAAGTTCAGTCAAAAATAATTTAAATACATTTTCAGTTATAAAAAGTGTGATTTTTATACATTAAATCTATTTTGACATTTAATTTGAAAATACAATTTCTATAACTCTAAGTGAAAGATTGTTACTCTCTCCCCTTTTGTTTTCATAAATGGCCTTATGATGGTTTTAGCCTTTTTCTTATTTAGGCTCCAAGTAATTGCAAATTAAGATGCAGAAATCATTCTGAATGTATTAGATCTGTAAAATAACTTGGGAATGAGATACAGCATGACTATTTTTCATAATATTTTAACAATCATAATTGAAACAATTGAATCACAATTGAAAATAGTAAATATCACAACCACCTCATAATGATTAGTTATTTAAGTGCATTAATTTTACTATGTTCTTAAAATCATTTTATAACACCGTTATTTTTATTTTTATGTATTTGTAATTTATTTTTAATTGATAATTCCTTATTTTCGCGCTGTTCTTTTTGCGAAAAAAAAAAGATTTTTAAAGAAAAATAAAAAAATATTTCATTTGAAAAAGTATATATATATATATATACATACTGAAGTGACAAAAGCCATGGGATGACTGTTAATATCGTGTCGGTCCTCCTTTTGCCCGGCGAAGTGCAACAACTCGACGTGTCATGGAGTCCACAAGTCGTTGGAAGTCCTCTGCTGGAATATTGAGCCATGCTGTCTGTATAGACGTCCATAATTGTGAAAGTGTGGATGGTGAAGGAGTTTGGGCACGAACGGACCTTTCTATGATGTCCCATAAATGCCCTATGGGATTCATATCGGGCGATCTTGGTGGCCAGATCATGCGCTGGAATTGTCCGGAATGTTCTTCAAACCAATCGCGAACAGTTCTGGCCCGGTGACATGGCGCATTGTCATCCATAAAAATCCCATCGTTGTGTGGGTACGTGAAGTCCATGAATGGCTGCAAGTAATCTGCAAGCAGCTGAACATAACCATTTCCAGTCAATGATTGGTTCAGTTGCACCAGAGGACCGATTCCATGCCATGTAAAAACAGCTCACACCATTATGCAGCCACCACCAGCTTGAACAGTGCCTTGCTGACAGTTTGGGTCCATGGCTTCGTGGGGTCTGCGCCACACTCGAACTCTACCATCAGCTCGTAACAACTGAAATCGTGACTCATCTGACCACGCCACGGTTTTCCACTGGTCTAGGGACCAGTCGATATGCTCATGAGCCCAGAAGAGTCGCTGCAGGCGATGTCCTGCTGTCTGTCAGTGAAGGCACTCGAGTCGGTCTTCTGCTGTCATAGCTCAAGGAAGACAAATTTCGCCACACAGTCCTATCGGACACGTCCCTCGTACGTCCCACATTGATTCCTGCAGTTATTTGACGAAGTGTTGCGTGTCTATTAACATTGACCATTCTACACAGACGTCCGCGGTCTCGGTCGTTAAGTGCAGGTGGTCGCCCACAGCGCTGTCCATGATGGGATGTGATGCCTGAAATTTCATACTCTCGGCACACTCTTGATACTTTGGATCTCGGAATGTTGAATTCACTAACGATATCGGCAATGGAATGACCCATGCGTCTAGTTCCAACTAACATTCCACGTTCAAAGTCTGTTAATTCTCGTCGTGGCGCCATAAATCACGAAAAACCTGTTCACATGAATAACTTGAACACAAATTAAAGCTCTGGAAAACGAACTGCGCATTTATACTTTTTCGCTGCGATACTACTTCCATCTGTATATTTGCATATTGCTATCCCATGACTTTTGTCACTTCAGTGTATATAAAGAACTGCTGATCCACTATCCATTTCCTTTCAAAGACATCTTACTTTGGGATCATATATTGTATTCCAAAAATTAAATCAATTTAATTATTGAATTTAAAATTATGCTTTTAAAAATCTGGAAAGGAGTCTTCCCCAGTCAAAAGATATTAAAATAAAAAAGGCATTTTTAATTGCATCGAAATTTATGAATTTCTTAAATGTGAATTCTTATTCCACTTATTAGATAAGCTTATTTTTTGACGGGAAAAAATTAAACTTTTCAGGTGAGAATGTATGAGATAAAATTATTTTGTTATTGGATAAAGATAAAAAAAATATTAAAATTTTAAGTATTTAAAATGTATAACTTTTTAGAGAGTTCCACCAGACACTTGGCATTGCGAAATTTAGGTCAAATTACCCTGGATAATTAGATCAAACTTTTGGGTAAACGATGCTCTTATGTAAAATCTATAATGAAAATTTGTGAAATATATCAATAAGACATCATAACAGAATCTATAATTTTTTTTTCTGAAACTGTCAGTTTTTCAAATACTTATGACTCTTCTCTGATCATTTCAAAAATTATATATTCGTGTTACTGTCTTTCCCTAAGTATTTTCGGTAAATTCCTGAAAATATATCGGATTGTATTTCTGAAAAGATTTTACATTTCATAATCATACCATCATTCACACACAATTGATTCAATGACTTCTTATTATTAAATACCTTAATTATAAATAACAATGCGTTTAAATTATACATGAGTGTTTCCGAGTTAAAATTATACATGATAATCATAAAATAAATACCAAATTACATGAAAAAATCTATTTATGTATTACATACCATTTATTACAGGAATAAGAAATTTTTATAGTTAGAATAAAAAAGTTAAATAGTTTATTTAATGGCAGAAATATTATTCATTTAGATAATGTCTGTGTATACTTCTAAAGAATTAAGCGGTTGAAGATAACAAAAGAAAATCGTAATAATAATATCTATTGATAACTATTAAATAATAGTATAAGTATTTTTTTATCTTATAATAATTGATAAATAAAGGAAAAATTTTACAAATTCAAGATTACGATATTATATTTCATCTCATACACATTTGAAGTATTACAGTTTTTTATATAAAAGAGGCAAAAAGTGTTTCTGTAGCAAATGATTCTTATAAATTACTAAATAATTACTTCCTGAATAGAATATCCACAAAGAACCAAGCATTAAAGGAGTACTGGGCGACTAGGCTTTTCACATTATTTAAATGAAAGAAAAGTTTAATGAGACATTAACTCTTTCTTTCTTTCTTCTTAATGGTAACTTTTTTTTTTTTCAACAAAAAAAAAAAAAAAAAAAAAAAAAAACGTATCAAGGTTTTTTTTTTATTTAAAAGATTTCAAAGACACAGCAATTCTAAAAACTTCTTTTATTTAAATAAAAGACCTTTTTTAGAGTGAGTGAAAGTTTTATGTTTTCCGAATACTTTAAAAGATAATTATTTAAATTTCTTTCTTTGCTCCTTTGCTGCATAAGAGCTTATGTTCGGACGATAAGCTTTATTTGGGACCATTATGAATTAAAGATATATTTATTTTTTCAAAGAGTATCTACCGTAACAAACTTGGAACAAAATTAAAAACTTGAAAAACAATAGTAGAAGAATTCTATATGCAATACTTAGAACTGTATCAATCTTTAGTTTTATAATAGCAAATTTGATATATTTTCGATTGATAAAATGAAAGTGAAGTAAAATATCATTTAATATTAAATAGGTAATCTATTAGAGGATAAATTGCAAAAAACAAGTCAAAATATCAGAAGGAAACGTGAGAGGAATTGCCAATCTGATGAGGTAGAACACGAGCACTATTTTGAAACAGAGAATAAGTGTAGAAGAAGAAAGCGGGATAGATTTATAATTCTGTGAGCATAACATGGATGCTATGATGGTGAAGAAGAACCATCAGGCCATCGTATAACTTAATGAAAAAGTCTACCCAAACAGTCTTATATTGCATTAAAGATTAGTTGCAAATTTGCACTGAAAATTGTGTTAATTCTGAGCATTCTTCTGAAAGTGTTCTACAGTACTGCTATATTAAGATTTTCTAACCATCACTGGCTTGCTATTTCTTCTTCCCTTATAGTTTAGTTAATATTAGTAACGTTTCCATTTATAAATTTCTGTGTGGTTTTAAATAATTCTATAGCTTTTTGCCTCTTTTTAAAAATCACTGTCCTAAATAGTGCAAACGATATTTATTGAAATAAAAGGTTACTGAATATGTTAAACGTGCCAGTTTTATATTATAACACCATTCAGACTATTTACACTTCTAGGACTCTCATTTATCTAAATTTTGATTTCAAAATAAGTTTATGTTATTTTGAAATGACAAACATATATTTTAAAATTATTCTACAAGAAAAAGTATTCTACAAAACTATACTGCTATTGCCCAAAAATAAAGGATAAATATAATTTCGTAAAATATAGTACATTATCAGAAAATATTTTTTTATTATTTCAAAAAAATCTACTATCGATTTGAAATAAATTTACAATAAATTCAGATCAATAATTCTTTGGATCAAACAGATTGAAAGAATTATTGATCTTAAATGATATAGGCATGATAATTCTTTTTACTTAAATTGTTTTTCTGAAAAACAAATATGTTGATTATTTTTATTTATCTTCATTTTTATGTTTATAATTTAATTAAGGATCTAATGAATCTGAAATTTATTAATAATTATTAAAAACTTATTTAAAATAAGGTAAAATCTACTCAATTTTTTAATTTAAAATATTGAATATTCCATTGAATATAATTATTTTTTCAGCTTGATTTTGAAGAAAACTTTCAACCTTAAAATATTTCTGCAAATTCAATCGTAATTAGTAAACAAAATTGAATTAGAGAAAAATTACAATTATGCAAACAATAGTTCAATATAACAAAAATAAATTATATTTAAATAGTTTCTGAAATATTTGTCATATTACGATCCTGGAAAGCACAATTCGATGGACATTTTTGATTCCATTAAACATATCAATCCAATCAACGTCCCTTTACAAAGTTACATTTATGTCCTGAAAAAAAATCTTATGTCATTCAGTTTAGAAGTGTATCTGAATTATATTAAAAATCATATTATCTATCGCCCGTGATACATTTCCAATCTCCTTTAAAAGCAATAATGAAACAAAATTATGATTAAAAGATGTAGAATTTTGAGATATTTTTCACTAACTGGCCTAATCATTTCAAAGCAAAATTCATTCAATGTTTATTCCAAATCTTTGAATTTTAAATTCAGTAGTCACTTTTGTAATTACTAAAAAAGAATACTGATACAGATTCCCAATATTTTATTTAAAAAAATAATTAAAAGGTCTTGTGAACTTGCCCCATTGATATCAATACTAGATTTCGTAATAGTTTACTTTATTAAATATGCCTTATATATTGACAGAACTTAATTAAGTTTCAAATGAAGTTAGTTTATTTTCGATTCATTTCCTTTCGAATTTTTACGTTCTTGTCACTGGTAAGTTCATAAACTTATTGAAAGCCAGAGAAAACTGTATAGCTCATCTCTCGCTGATTTTACACTTTCGAAATGTCATTCCCATCTCGTTTTTGACATCAGTTTTGAAATAAAATGTTTGACATGTCTTTTAATTTAGTTCAGCTTATCACATGACTCGTGCAAACCTTTGACTTGCGTTATTAAGTCTAAAAAATGAATGTGTTAACACAGGTGATTCTGAAATGTCTCCGACAAATTCAAGTTATTACTTCCGCAAGTCTTTGAGAATTTTTTTACAAACACTTGCACCACTTGCGAGAAACTTTTTATATTAGCTTTGTAATTATACCCTTCCTTTGATATTTCCACATAGGTGAACCTTTCCTTTTCTAATATACTTTCGATTTTGGGTCATGACCTTTTTACTGCTTCAAAACAAATAAAAAAAAGTCCCTGTATTCTCACATCACATTTAAAGTAATCTACTTTAACATATATTAAAGTAGCAGAAAACCTTTTTGATCTCTAAGAATATAACGCTAATTAAATTGTGATACACTTAGCTATTTCCACTAAATTTATAAAATGCTTTGAATTTTAACTGATGTAGATATTCGTTAATATTATATTCTTAAAGATAAATAGGAAATGGTGCTTATTCTAGACAATGATTCAAATTTCATAATTAGGCTAAATTTTGCAATTCATTCTATATGATTTTGTACCAAAGAACTATGAAATATAATGCTCAAAAATGTTAATAATATATTGAATTAAATATCGTATCGCTACTACTTATCGCTATCACTTAATCTACTTATCGCTATTAAAATCTATGATCGATGACCAATTGTTACAATTTAAACACAACTGAAGCACAATTTGCATGGTCAATGCGTTCGTGCTAATAACTATATTAACAAGAAAAAAAGATCGGATTGTTACAGTATTATCCAATTCTTGTCCGTCGTTTTCTCTTGAGGGCACGGTATGCATGTGCTATATTTTGTAACTACTTATAAATATTATTTCTTACCACAGCCTGGAATAAAAATATTTTAAATGAATTTATTAATCTTTTTTTTTGCACTGCTAATTAAATATGCTGGGCAGATAATATTTACGATTAATAAATAAATGAATTTTACTTCAAATTAATTTTCATTAGAAGTTAACAGTTATCTCAATTAACAGATAAATATTATAATTAAAGTAACTGAAAGCAAATAAAATTAAGCATTCAACATGAATAAAATTTTTAGAATATAATAATTTGAAAAAAAAAAAACGTATTTAAAAAGAAAAGTTTATATTTTTAAAGTTCAAAATATGAATATAAAAGTATAAGAAAACATTTATATTTTTAAAGATAAAACTGTAAGTAAACGTTTTTTTAAATAAATGTGTGGCGAAATGCTTAAAAATAAAAAATGTATGAAACCCATGCTTTAAGATTACTTCTTTTTTAAACACAAAGTACAAAATTAAATCTAACAATCAAAATTATTATTACTTAACAGTTTAGGCAGAGATAATAATCTTCAAAGTCGATATTTATCAATTCTTAGTGATGTAATACATATTGATGGCAGTTATTGGGAGTATCAAATATAAAATTATTATGTAAACTTGTCAGCTACAACTTAGTATCTGTATCAGTTTGTTCATGACGTTGCAAAACTAGATATCAATTCAAGCTCAATCACTGTCAAGTATGAAAATTGATACCATCGAGTATCCCGTTTCATTTCGTAGAGATAAGAATCAGTTAAAGTAATGAATCGGGGACAGTTGAGTATCAGAATTAGAGTGTATTTCATACTCCAATACAAGTATCAGTCCAGCCTTATTTGTAATGAAAATAAATAATTTCAAATAAGGAAGTGCATTACACTTTTTTCCATACTGATTTTCCAAACTTACGAAAATAGCCATTTACCAATTGTTTGATCTTTTTTTACCAAGTATGAAAAAATATTATCTTCTGATAATATAATAGCTCGAAGATAAAAAGGGATCCCGATAATATAGTTCTTGTTTTTTCAGAAGAAACTGATAATTCTTTAGACTATGTATTCTTAAGTGAAAGCGATATTTAAGTATAAAGAAAAAAGGAGAAAAAAAAGTATTCTTTTTGCTTCAACAACTTTGATGAATTTTCTAGAAACTTCGCATCTTCACCAAAATAATATATATTAAATGAAACAGTGGAGGATTTTTGTACTTATCGAAGAATCTATTTTCGGAATATAAGCATGATTTTAATGAAAGGATAGAAAATAATTTACCATAATATTGATTTTAGCTGTTATCTAAAACCTATTCAGTGACTTTATTTTTGTTTATGATTATGCATAAACATAATTTTTTTAAATTTTATTGTATTTTTAATAGTGCATATTTTAAAGTAAAGTAATGTTTCTCAAACTCTGTTAGCAGACATGAAAAACTTTGTAAAAGGTAGGTAAAAGGAAAAGGAGAAACTTTGTAAAAAGTAGAAGGGATGGGAAGTTAAAAAGATATTCACACATAAAACACCTGAAATCACAAAAAAGTATATAAATGAATATAATAAAATTCATATGAAGTATTTTAATTTCACATATTTAAAACTCAAATATTTATCATAAAAAGAGCAGAATAAAGTAATTATTATTGAAAAGAAGAAAAGAAAAAAAAATGAATAAAGTAAGTTAGAAACTAAATGCTAGAATTATTTTTAAAATATACATATAATACATAGAACAGATATATGTAGCAGAATTGATATAGCAGTATTCTTTTTTCGTTAATTTAAGATTCTTATTGAAACATCCTCAAGCAAAATTGCTTTATTAAGAATTATAGCTAGTATATCAGTGATATTACTAAATTATAATTAGTATTTTTAAGGTGAATTAATCCAATTGAAGAACTAATCAGATTCGAACTCCTACTCTGAAATATCATTGCAAGAAAATATTTCAATTTGTCTTTACTTATTTTAACTTATTATTTATTTTTTAACTTTATACTTATTAAGTTAAGCCTTATATTTTAACTGTATTTCTAACTTTTTTCTTATTACTTAATTTTCGAGCAGTGCTCTAATTATACAGCAGCGATAAAGTGCATACATATAATATTTTTACTAACTCTCTGTGGCACTGAAAGGCTTTGTAGAATATGTTTGAAAATGCTTTGATCAAACGAAAAAAAAATGCTATTGCTAAAAAAAACTTATTTTTGAATTAAGTTGTGCAAAAATAGTACCTGACTTGAACCAATTACCTGATTGACTTTTAAATGCCCTAAGTTTCAAATTTGGTACCAGACTTTTAAATGGAATTGCACACTTGCAACTGGTCTGTTTTATTTTTTGACTGCGGGCATGTTACCATCGCAAGACGTTCTTTTGAACGAAAGTTAAAAAAATGAACGTCAAACTGTCAAAATTTATGAAATAATATTACATTTTGTTTCTCCACCTACTGAAAGAGTAACATGTTTTTAGAAAAAATTTAACAGAATAAAACTTTGACGCATTTCTTTTTTCGGAAAAAAATATTTTTTAGACAGGTGATTATATTATATTTTACTATAATTATTTTTTTAGGAAGGACTTGTTTTGCTTGAAGAACTGATACCTGATTTTTTATTAAATAAATATATGAAACACGTATTGTGATTTTTTAAAATTATTTTTTTCTTTATCTAGCTACTGCAGTGAACATTGTGATATTCATAAAAATTTAATTCTAAAAATCAAAATTTTATGGGTTAAGGAGGTATTTTTAAATTTAAATTGCTTTTTAATTAAAAATTTGAAAATGATTTTCTTTGTGAATTCTCACGATCCAGAAAGTATATACGTAGAAATTTTTAAATTCTGGATTCAATGATATGCATGGTAAAGCCTTTTTAATTATTTTTTTTATCTTGCACGTGACAATTTTTCAGATATTATTCGAACCTATAAACATTACATCTTTCAAACAATTAGTATGTAAAAGGATTTATTTTATAATTCGAGAGGGAGACGGAATCTTTTTAAAGTTCTTGTCATAAATTTAAATAATATCATTAACATATCAATTTATGCGGAAAAGACAAATAAATTGACATTACATTAATTTTTCCTTTTTTGCTTTTCACTTAGAATGGAGAAATTCTTCATTACGTGTAAACTTTCGAGACTGAAACGCGACAGATTATTTTTTAATTTTAAAGTTGCGGAAAAACAGTACCTGTTTAATTACGTGCTTTGAAGTCATTCAAGTGATATTTTAAAAATTGAATTGATTTTTAACTTAAACTTTGGAAATCACTTTCATTGCGAATCCTTATTACTCAAGGGCCGCGGTGGCCTGGTGGTAAGGTCTCGGCTTCGGAACCGGAGGGTTTCAGGTTCGAGACTCGATTCCACCGAAGATCTGTCGTGTGAGGGGGTCTCTTGCACGTTAAATCTGTCAGGCCAAAGTCCTCCCGCTGGTGTGGTGTGGTGTGGAGAGGGGGGTGCCACTTCAGTTGTCGTCCTCGTCATCTGACCGTGGTTCAAAATTACGAGGTCCGTCCCCAAATAGCCCTCGTGTTGCTTTAAACGGGACGTTAATATAACTGAACTGAACTGAACTGAACCTTATTACTCAAAGAGTCAGTATATATAAAACTTTCTGCTCTAGATCCAATAGTTTGAACTGTGAAACATTTTAAATAGTTTTCTTATCTTATATGCAGCGATTTGGCTATATTATACCAACCTGTAAACATTATCATCTTTAAAATAACTAGTATGAAAAGGGATTTATTTTGTAATCGGAGAAACAGGTAGAATTTTTGCAATATTCGTGGCATATATTTAAAGAATTCATATTAAAAGGATTTAATTTAAAATTTGAGAGGAAGACGGAATCTTTTAAACATGCATGGAACATACTTTTAATTTATTAGTATTTTAAAGGTTTTATTTTACGATTTGACAGGGAGACTGAATATTTACTTCATGCATGGCATATAATTTAAGATATTTAGCATGTAAAATGATTTATTTTACAATTTGACGGTGTGGTTTCGACGTCCATGACATATATTTTAAATTAATTAGTATGCAAAAATACTTATTTTACGATTCGAGAGGGAAACAGCTTTTTTAAAAATATGCATGGCATATATTTAAGTAATATCATTAACTTTTCAATTCATACATAAAGAAATAAATAACAAATAAATATAAAGTAGACAATCAATTATTAAATAATTTCTTCCCTTTGTTTTTACATTAGGTTTACAATTAGAAATATCTCGTTGAATGAATCGCAGCAAAGCTCTTAAGATTAGTTAATACAGTACTATTAAAAACAATCCAAATTTGAATGAACTGTTTGATTCTTCTGGTATATTTAAAACAAAATACTTTACTTTTAAAAATTAAAAAAAAATTACGCACATGAAAAAATAGGCTTTTAAGGGAATTCCAATTCAACTCCTACAGTTCACAAAACAAAAGTCTTGTTTCTTATCGAAAATTTATTATTAATATTGAAATTTCGATTTAACATTTCAATGCATCATGTAACCATCTGGCTACATATATTTATTTCCATTTAAAAATTTTACATGACTATTCGAAAGAGCAATAATGAGCGACTAGAAATACTTTTATAAATGCCTTTTGATAAACATTTACAGAAAAAACCGATATATGTCAACAGTGGAACAAAAATTAGATTTAAACTGGAAGCTTACCAAGAATCTATTACACGAATGATTCTACCATAAAAAATGCTATCAAAATATTTTTTTCCATTATAAATATATATGAGTAAAAAAGAATTTATATTTTTACTGCATAATTATTATAACGCGATTTATGTCGCTAGAGTATTTGTTTGATTCATAATCTAACCAACTGGCACATTTCAATTATTTCGTTAAAATTTCAACAGAAAAAAAAACCAAATTATTTAAAATAATTTTCTGAAATTCCATGCATCTAGTAGATAAAATTAATTCCTTCCTCAGTGCTTTTCACTTAGAATGTAGCGATTCTTTATGAGGTACTAAACCTCCGAGACTGAAGCATTCACTTCAAAAACACAGGGAGAGAGAAAAAGAAGAACGCATTAACAATGCAATTGGAACAAACCGAAGCAAAAGCAAAAGCTGATATCCAGCTGAAATGAAATTTCTCTCGGAACGCACTTGACACTTGTAATAGAGTTATGTGATCTCCGTCCATTCCTCGTCCGAGTGCCCTGATTAGCAAAAGGTTGCCGACCTCGGTTTAGCGATGCGGAAAAAAAGAAACAAAAATAAGAAAGAGAGAGGATTCTTCGGGACACCTCTCGAATCTGTGTCTGCGGGAGGTCACGGAGGCACCCATTCCTGTTATCTGCGCCGCAAAACGCCACTTAGAGGGGCCCCATAGATCCCCGCGAGTTGAGTAGAAGGCGGCGCTCTCTTTTAATCGCCGCTTGGGAACGACGTTGACACCTTCAACGACTTGGAAGAAGAACTCACTTTAAAAAGTTGGATTGCTCAATCAGCTCTCCAACTTCTCAAATGGGTTTTTCGAGTTCATTTCGGAATTAAAGAAGTTTAAACATCACTCCCTGAAGTGCAATGATTTCGTTTCCGTGAAGAGTGTTTAGTGGATTTTTCTTTTAAATTCTATTCTAGAAGCAATGTAACGGATTTTCATAAAAGGGACCACAATTGCTTGAAGTTGAACTACTGTTAAGATTACTCTTAAGGAGTTTAAGAATTTTTCTTAATTTATATAAAACCATTTACCTTCTGCAATATCTTATTAACACTGCGATATTTCCATTAAAATCTCTGTTATATAATTTTAATGCACCTCTTGTATTTTTAAGCATCGAATTGTGAAAGAGGTTAGAGACATGTTTATTAAACAGTTTAATAATATTGTTTCAATCAGTCTACTTAATGGATTCAAGTGTGATATCATAGTTCAATTAAAATCGTAATTGTATGGATAGTCCATTTTCTAATTGATTTAATGGTTCCCTGACTTCACTTTCTAATATAAAATGAGTAGATAATAAATTTTCAAATAAATGCTCCAAATCAGTATAAAATTAAGGGATTGTATATTTAAGGGAATAATGAAAACTGTCTGAATTTCATTTCACCGATGGCATACACTGTCTTAATTTTATTTTAAAAAACTACTTTTATAAAAGAAATATTAAAATTTTGAAAAAGAAACCCACCAAGTTAATCAGTATCATTCAATAGAATTTTAATTTTTTTAATTTTTAAAACAATACAAAATCATTTTATTTGCAAAAAATATTTCGGAAATTATTAAGGAAAATAACAAAATTATATTCAATTTTTAATTAATTAAAAATGTAAACAAAACATTCCAAAATGCACATGCTCATCCTGTAAAACATATTTATACCCTATTTCTAAAAAAAAATTTAAAAATTATTGATTTTCGCAAGAACTGAACTCGCATTCTTCACCTTCACTTGAAAAATACTGAAATCCTTGAATCTTAACGATCTAGCTATTGTTTGTCGATTTCAATTTTCATTACAAACTGCTCTATTTAAAGCATTAAAAACTAATTAAATTTAAGTAATGAATTATATTTAAAAAAACTGTATTAACATCGTCACCCGCTATAAGTTTTAAAAAATATATTTGAACTTGATTGGATGAAAAAAAAGTAATTTTTTAACGATTGGAAATTTGAACAACAAGATTATATATATATATATATATATATATATATATATATAAGGAGAGTGGGAACTAATTATAGAAAAACTTTCTATAACGTTCAAATATTTAGATGCATTATCTGACTAAGTTGGAGAGAAATTTATTTTTTACTCATTTAATAATGGTGAAATTACTTATAAACTTCAAGGAATTATCATAACTTCAAATAAGCAGGGTCTTGTTATTTAAGGTTATAAGTGTTTTTAAAGCCTTCTAGTCTTAAGAAAATATTTTTATATATGTTTCTTTTCGCTTCAAATTTGTATCTCAAAGTTGTCAAAATTAAGAACAAGAAAATCTTTTTAGTTCATTATAAAGTTCAAATCGAAAGATATGAAATCTGTTTAACTCTCTTTAAAAAAACAAGGCTTCTCTTGATAAAATATAATTTTTTACCTTTTTTAACATTGCTTTCTAAATCAGGATTGTAACATTTTTACAGATATTTATATTTCACACTTTTTTTAGTAATTACATTAGAGTTTCATCAAGGTTTTGGAAATTATATTTGACAAGCGAAAGGCAAACACGTGTTTTAGTCTTCATATAATACCAACTTCATTATTCGAAACAAACCACAAGAAGTATAAATGAAAGAAAAATTTTGAATTTTGACGATGGATTTTCATTACTCTGCCTGAGTGGATACTGATTAAAAGAAAACAATTTTATATCACAACTTATTAAAATGCAACAGACAAAATTAACTAAAATCAAAGAAATTATTTGTAAATGAAGAAGGGATTTATAAATATACATTTTTGAATTTATTTCACTAAAGTTTCAATATATATATATATATATAGCACATTGGCGTTTTTCTAAAAGCATTTGTTGAATGTTCTGAGGGAATAAATTATTAAAAAAACACTATATTGTAGACTTTGATAAAACATGAAAAATTAATATGTGTATATTGTGTAATGTTTTTAATTTGTACATTTAATGTTGTTTAATATCTGAATATACTGTATTACATGTCTTGTAAATTAACTCCAAGACTTGGATTGTAAACAGTGAGGGATATAGCGACAAAGGATGTTATTCCATAGGAGCGAAAACATTTCAGGTAATGGATATAAAATACTTGAGGACTTGAATAAATATTCTCTGATGATGTTTACATATGACAGCTTGATATAAAAGATAGGCAAATCAACTTCAAATTACAGTTTCTTTAATGCCTTCCTTCCCTTTTTAACTTACACTGCCACAGTGGGCATTTCAAATCTATATTTGTGATAAAGTTCAATGTGTATGTGTGTGTGTGTGTGTTTTGGCGCTCTACAGGCCAGACTGCTGAACCTACAGCTACCAAATTTGGTACATGTATACCTTGGACTTCGGTAGTGTGCACCTCGAAACCCTTAATTCGAAATTTTGATTAGAATTTGAAAATTAAAAATCAAGCGAAATCTTGATGTTTTTCCGCTATAATTTTAGAAAATATTATCGTACCAAGATGATTTTTAAAATCAAGTTAAAGATGAAAAAATTAGCTTTCTAATGGACCCATATAACTTAAGTTTCTATTATTAACGAATTTTTAAAGAAATATTTAAACCATATTATTCAACAATATATTTCAGTCAAGAACAATGAAATTTTACAATAAACGAAAAATGATAAACGAGCAAAGGGGAAAAATGGCTTATGTTAAACTGTTGCCATCATATTAGCAGCAGTTCAAATTAAAAAAATAAATGAACTATAACTGCAAATTAAATAGAAAAAATGTAACTTTCAACACGTAATTGGTTGAAATTAAATAAATATTAAATTCTATCATTTCGAAAAAAATAAATGCAAGGCAAAGGTTTCTATGATCTAATATCTGTATTATTAATTCAATAAATCAGATTTTTGTTTACGGTAAACATGATTTTATTTATACAGGATACGTATTCAAATTTGGGTCAAATGGCTAATTTGTAAATCATTAGTAATAGGCATAGATATTATTTAGAACTGTTAATTTGATATAAATGAAGTAAATAAATATTAATTATGTAATTTCAGTCAAAAAAATGCATTGATGAATAACTTATTTTTTCTCTACTTTGTTCTGTGAGTCATATTTAACAAAATATTTTTACTAACATTTTAAGCAAAAGTTGTTACATCAAACAATCTTCTAAATCAATCATTAATACTGACTGATTTATAAAAAAGCAATATCATTATTTAAAAAATGCTCTTTTAAATCTTTTCGTCCGTCACTTAAAAAAATACATCGATTGCAGGCAAATACAGCCCGGAAATACTCCAAGGCTGATAATCAAATGAATATGTATTTGCGTATATGAATGTGTGTGTGTGTGTGTGTGTGTGTGTGTGTGTGTGTGTGTGTGTGTGTGTGTTAATGCTCTACACACCAGACCATATCATCTAGAAATACCACACTTAGTATGAACGTATTTACTTTGGAGGATGGAAAAGTATACCTAGAGGGAATTTTTTGGAGCTTTAATTAATTAAAATTACGCTTACAATTATAATTTTTCTGAGAATAACTTCCGCAAATATTACAGATTAAAACGTTTTATCAAATGCTCTTAACAATGACTTTTTTTATTGATACCAATGTTTTAATCTGTAAATTCAGATTCTATTTTTAATGAATATTTAAAAAAATATTATAATCTTGTTTTCCAACAATTAATTTCTCACAAAATGAAAGTATAATTTAACCTGCAAGAGCACATTAATAGTGTACCAGTGATCACTTTGACAAAAACTGAAACTGAATAATTAACTTAACTCTGATTGTAAATTAAACCGAGAATAGTGTGATGTTTAGCACGTGTTTAAAAAGAAGCGTAATGTTATGGAACAAATATAAAATGTGCTATTTTCCACATAATTCCATAACAGCTTATTGCGAATCAGAGATACATATAGCGCAATGAACAAATAATCTAAGGCTTCTATAATAATATGAATTATGTGACAATCGAAGTTTAAATATATTTGGCTAAGAAGTTATTAAGAGAGCAAGGTACATAAGTATTTAATTGAAAATTTTAGAACACATTACTTCTGATGAGCCAGCTGGTTGCCAAAGGCGGCTAGTACAATAATAAAGCAAAATTTTTTTGCATCAGATTTGGACACATCTCACTTCCGGTCTGTTGCTTACAATGTTTCATTTATTGTTTCGTAAATGATTTTTTTCATTTCATAAGTTGTAGTCATTGCTGAATGTACTAAATAGCTGATAGCCCAACCTCCATGAAGGCTTGGTAATTAAATAAAAGTATTTTATTGTCAGATTTTGAAATATTGATTCTTTCGTTACTGGTTTTGGGACAATAATATTGTTGAAATAATATTAATCGATTTAGTACATATAATTATATGATTCGTCAAAGATATGATTTTTTAAAATAAATAAACACGTAACATAATCTTAAGTAGGTATATTTTCTTTTCTTACAACTGCTTACCATATGAATGAAGCCAATTACGTTCATGTGACAGGCATTAAGAACATGACATTAATTTGAAATTCATTTTAGTTCTGAAGGAATACTGATAATATTGTCGAGTGCAATTTTCTTTTTATTTGAAATAAATATTTATTTTTATTAATTGTTTAATAATATAATTAAACTCTTGAATAAGTAATTTAAATATGCTGTTGGAATTTTTTTTATTTATTCTTGAATTTTGTCCTATTTATTTAACAACGTTTTCTACCACCAAAATTATTTATATTTGTAAACCTTTATAGAATTCTAATAATTAATTAAAATATGTTTGAGTCAGAATATAATGTAAAATATGTATGTATAAGAGTCGGAACTCTTATACAAATTTAAAAATGTTAATTTAAATTAACCTTATTCATCAATTCTTTGTAAGTAATTTATTCAAATATCTTTTATTTATAAGTTAGTTAATTAATTATACTTCACAACATTCTAGAAAATAAAAATGATAAAAGTCTTAAAAAATTCATTCGAATTATTATAGCCCGTATATTAGAATCTGAAAGGCATAAGAAGAAATTCTGGAAACATTTTCATCTAAAGCTTGGACAAAATGTAAACACAGCAATATAGAGTTTGTTGTATGCATGATCTGAATATGCATTTTGTATATTGCTACGCAAAATTCGGTTTTATATTTAAGGGTAAAGTTAGGTAGTCAGGTAAAGTCAGGTAAAGTTAGTAATGTCGCAATTCCGCGACATTTGCGTTTTTCATCAAATAATAGCGAAGCTTAATATTGGGAAACAGCTTTCTAATACAGCAACATACAGTTAAGGAGCAATAAAATTAGATCACCTCATTGAACTTTTCTTTTACTTCCATATTAATATTTCTTACCAAGTCAGAAGTGTTTATAAAGGATATTTAGAAACGTGGCATAAAAATAAAAAATAAAAACTTTGACAAAAGATTTTCTTCTTTACCAACGGGGTCTGAGTCAGCTAGAAATGGGGTATTACGTTAAATCTCCCGGTAGAATGCAAAATGTCTCTTTAATCTCCTTTTGCGCAAAAAGCAAATCAGTTCTGGCATTTTCTTTCTCAATTCAATAAAAACTACACAATAAGATACAACCATTCTTTCATTTTCATTTTTACTCTTCTGATGAATGAATTCTTTTCTCTATGCCTGTATATTTTCTTAATAGTATATTTAACTCATAAAATATTGCCTATGCATTATACTATTGTGTGAATTAATTCAAATTCCAATGAAAAATATGATTGAGATTCACTAAATTATTGTGAATTTTCTTTTAAAATATTAGCAATTTTTTACAATACATACTATTTATATATTTATATTAATAAAAAAAAATTTGAAGAGTTAGCTAATACATATGAACAGAATAGAATATTGAGCGGATTTCGATTTCTTTGTTGAACTTCAAATGGTATTAATTTAAAACTATTCTCTTTTGTTAACCTCTCATGCATTGACTTTGAAAAAAGTTTTTTTTTTTAAATTGCTTTGTAGACATGCGTACGACAAGGAAATATCCGTAAATAAATAATTCATAAAATTAATATACTTCAAATTCGAACTATACATTCTTTATACATCGATTTTTAGGCTTCACTTTAATTCAGTTTTATAAATTGCTAGATGCTGTAATCTCAGTTCGCCTGCGTCTATTTATTTATATATACAAAAAAGTGAAATACGTACATTTTTATGTCACAGAATTATAAAGAGTTTTTAAAATCCTTTTCTAATTAATTACAATTGTAAAATTTGGGATAAAAGTATTTTTTTGTGTGAGAATTCGGTATATAAATGTGTGCATGTGTGTAAAAATTGCTAAAAATTTTCTTAATTTGTAAAAGTTTCTTTGAGTATCTCCTCGGGAATCTGCTTTAGATAAATGAAGTAATAATCTGTTATTGATTATGGAATTTTTAGGTTAATATTATAGTTTTTAATATTCTCAAGCAGTTATTTCCCAACTATTTTTAAACGATAGCGATTGTTTCTTGAACTCTGTAAAGAAGACTAAGAATTAATATGAATAATTTACAAATAGAACAAACCTTTATTATCTCTTTGCCTAACCGACATATTTTCTTTTAGCTCAGTTTCCTTTGGTCTCCTTTCCCATATCAGTTTAAAAAGCATTTATAAGTGATTTTTTATTACAATTCTTGGTAAATGCATATGACTATGATAGCTAAAATTCCTTCTTTAGTAAAAAAAATACTTTCAGTGAAATAAGGAGTTAATTTCCAAAAGTTTTGGATTTTTTTTTTTAAATTGCATATAAAAAATGCTAATATATACGATTTGAAAAAAGTGTATCAAAACAAAATCGCGTATCAATAATTTATTATTCAGAGACCCACTATGTAACCTTACCAAAGAATTTACACTTTAAATCATTTTCCCAAATTCCATTTTTTATCAATTTTTCATTAAAAATATCCCATTAGTGCTCAATAAAACCTAAAATTATTTCCCCTAGCTGAGAGACATCGAAGATTGTAAGATTTTTTTCCGATAAAAAGGAGTAGTTCAAAACACCTAAAATTCTTTAAAAGCATCCATTACACTTGCTTTGGAAGACTTAAAGCTAGTACAAAATAATAAACTTTCTTCCACCATCTTAACAACCTTTCTCTGCAAGCCGACTATTAAAATACTTGAAAGTAATTAAATAAATATCTTTGATTGACATATTAATTAAAGTAATGACTAAAGCAGTAACATATATAAGACTGCTAAAACATCATATAAGTAACTGAAAAGCATTTAATTAGACGAGGTAATTAATCGGTAACCTATTAAAAATTTTTAAATGCTTGCGAATTACCAATATTACATTCAGAAGCGTAGCTGTTTGAAAATTACATTCGAATTAGCAATTAGCAAGAAAATAAAAAAAGTGTCATTTAAATCTGAACCAGTAATGATTTTGCTGAAAATAATTATAAGACCAAAAAAATTACTAAACATATCTTTTTTTTAAACATTATTAAACATATCTTCTATATCTATCTATCGCATACTCAAATTACACTCAAAACAAAATTAAACGAATTCTAAGCAAAATATAAATGAATTCGCTTGGGAAATATAAAGAAAAGAATTTAATAAATATAAAGAATATATACTCTTTAAAAATAAATGTATGAATATGCAAATTAAATTATAAAACAAAATGATAATAATATGGATAAGAATTATTTTAAAATAATTTCTCTATTAGTAAATCTTTTTTTTTCAGAATAGGTAAATAATTTTATGAATTTACTTTTAATTAATTCTTGAAATATTATTAAAAAACAAGGGCTAAAAAAATCACAGCAAAAACCTATAAAAAGTAATAAAAAAGGTTAATTATCAGAAAAGATTTGGTTATTTAAGGTGAAAAGTTAATTAACTTTATTATTACACGCTTACATGAAATATTAAATTAGTAATTAAATAGAAATTACTCCAGTTAAAAGTTTATGTTTAGTTTTAAAAAGCTTGCGTTTTTATTTTTAAATTAATTTTTTAAAGGATTTTTTTTGCTTTGCATTTTGTTTATTCAATAATTTCATTCTATATACTTAAGTCTTTATAGTTTTTTTAATGATTTAATGTTTATCTTCTGAGCATTAAATAACATTTAGTATTTTCTCAGAATTCAAAACTTTTCTCTCTCTCTCTCTCTCTCTCTCTCTATATATATATATATATATATATGAAATATTTAATTATTTTCCAAAGTTTTACCGTAATTTAGCACATAGTAACATTATTCTAATTTATCTATTATTTCCTGATCCCACTCCACTTTTCTATGTAACTTATTCAACAGAAGCTTTGTAAAATTGTTGGAAATCGGCTAAAAAGTCGAATTCCTGCACTCCGAGTGAAGGGATAGAAAACTGACAAACAAGCAAATTCTTCTAAAATATACCTGTGTTTCCTTTGTATAAATCGGCTCTTATGAAGAAATCCCTATCGAAATATCATTGCATATACGGCCTGTGAAAAAATATTTTCCCTATCAGAATCTTAATGGTATATAAGACCACAGATAGTTAATTTCCTATGTTTTAGCTAATTTGTTCTTGTGCCGCGCTATGGGCGGACATGCCTTGTCCTTGTAAATAAACATGCCTCCCTGTAGAAAATAAAACGATGTCAAAAAGTCAAAGCGTCTTACTATCTTCGAAACTGCCTTTTGTTTCACAAAAGTTATATTATATTTATATATATATATATATACTGATGGAAAAAAAATCCCAACACCAAGAAAAAATTATTGCACAGTATTGTACTGTTGGGTTACAACAGCGGTATGAGAATGAGCGTTATCCTGTTGGAAAACACCCCCTTGAATGCTGTTCATGAATGGCAGCACAACAGGCTGTATCACTAGACTGACGTACAAATTTGCAGTCAGGGTGCGTGGGATAACCACGAGAGTGCTCCTGCTGTCATACGAAATTGCTCCCAAACCATAACTCCAGGAGTAGGCCCTGTATGTCTAGGCCGCAGACAGGTCACTAGCAGGCTTCACCTGGCCTCCTTCTAACCAACAAACGGCTATCACTGCGACCAAGGCAGAACCGGCTTTCATCAGAAAACACAACAGATCTCCACTCCGTCCTCCAATGAGCTGTAGCTTGACACCACTCACGTCGCAAACGGCAGTGGTTTGGAGTCAGTGGAATACTCTGTACAGGGCGTCTGGCTCGGAGCTGTCCTTGAAGTAACTGATTTGTAACAGTTCGTTGTGTCACTGTGGTGCCAACTGCAGCTCGAATTTCAGCTGCAGACGCAGTACGATTAGCCACAGCTATACGCCAAATACGACGGTCTTCCCTCTCAGTAGTATCACGTGGCCGCCCGGAACCTGGTCTTCTTGAGGCAGTACCTTCCCTTGTCCACTGCCGCCAATACTCATGCACAGTGGATACATTCCTGCCAAGTCTTTCAGCAATATCGTGGAAAGAAAACCCACCTTCTCGTAGCCCTACAACACGACCTCGTTCAAACTCAGTGAGCTGTTGATAATGGCTTCTTCGTCTTCTCAGAGGCATCCTTGACTAACATTAACCCACTACGTCAAATCTCAACTGTAAATAACGATCACGAACCTTACAGCACTTATTTAAAGCAAACATCATTTGCATGTTCATAGTGTCGCTACTAGCGCCACACTTACGCGCGTAGCTCGAAATTTGAATCGACGTCATCTTTCAGATGTATAAACACGCCTACCAAATTTCGTTTATCTAGCACAGCTCCTTCCTAGTGTTGGGATTTTTTTTCCATCAGTTTATATATATAAGATTTGTTTAAAATGTGCACAAAACGATAAAATTGTTTAAAACTTATCTTAATGTTATTCTATATTAGTTTAGAATTAATTAAATCGTACTAGAACATTTTAAAGAAATTGACAGTAATTTAAAGTCTATTCAAGTGGTAAAATTTTTTTATCTGTCATAAAATAATTGTGAATTATCATGATTTATTGCAGTCATCATAATTTATTACATATTATAATATTTTCCATAAATATCCATGATTCACCAAAAAGAAATGAATTTCTTTACAAGCACTAGAAATCAAAGAGAAAAGTAAGAAAAAACTGATGATATGAATATATATACGTATTAAGAATAAATAACATCTTCTAAACAATGATACATTTATTCTCCTTTTAAAAATGCATTACTGAAACCAACAAATAAAACAGCAAGTCTTGAGGAGCACTGGTAAAGATATCAATCACAGAATTTATTCCTAAACGTATCTTTAAATTATAGAAAATATCAGAATTCTCGTTATCATGCAACCGTAGCACTTTTTGGGAAGCGAAAATGTGATTAACAACATCTGTGAGATAACATATTCCGTCAGATATTAATGGCGGCTAAATGTCGGTGATGGCATGATAGCAGTGGAAATAATGTTTTCCAGGCACAAGAATAGCATCCAAATGATTAATATCGAATCAATAAGGTAAATGTTTACGTCTTGAATCAATCAGATGGGATATATCAGCTCACCGATCTATGCAACATATGATCTAATCAGTATTACATTATTAATTGTGTTTGTGCTAATAGAATATTATGTATTCTGGAATTTCTAGTTTCATTAAACAGCACCTGTATAATTTAACATCAGTAATTATTTTAATAATCATCATATAATAATATTATCACGTAATCATATAATAATTATCATATTTAAGAAAAGAATTTGCTTGGTTCATTTCAAATATAAAGAATTTAAATTTATATTTAAAAACTAGGTATCTATAGAAACGCATTAAAAATGAAGAATTAAGCAATAAGGTTCGTTGGATTCTTGTAAAAGTTTAGAATTACTACTAATAATTAAAACTCTTTATAACAGAATTTCTGTATTCTATGAACTCATTTAGGGAAGCTAAAACTTTCTCATGCGGCTTCAAAGACTTTCTATTAAATTTTTAAAGTATAAATATTTTAGAAAATAATCTTGACTTATAAAAGGTAAATTCATTGTTTCCAAAAATTATTTTTAATGAAAAAACCTATCATTTATCATTAATAAATGATATTTTTATTTATTTTCCAATGTTAGGACCATAGCATAGGGTTTTCAGTCACAATAGAATTTGAGAATGGAATTTAAAAAAAAAAGAATTGCTTCAAACAGTTTGAAAAATTTATATTGAATGCATTATCATTGCATTGCTCCAGTTATCATTTCCAGATGTCTTAAAAAGCAAATGCCACAAAAGATACTGAATCTAATAATAAATCATGAGTATCTAACAAATTTATTTTAGAATACTCTAATTTATTTCTTATGATATTCTTTAACTCAATTCAAGAAGAAAATTCAATCTCTATTTATTTATGTTTATTCTTTATTAATTTTATTTAAAGATTTGAAACCAAAGCCGGGAAAATTATAGAAATTATATATTCCTTATAATAGACATGACAGCTCTCAAAAGCGATCTGAACAAGATCCGCTAAGTGCATGAAGTTCAACTCGAGGAAACGAATGCAGTGGATCATCATGTTTGAACCTCTTATTGAGCGAAATAATCTTTTCCACAGAAATTTTTGCAAAATAAAACAATGCGTTTAGTTCCCAATAATAATAATAAATAAGTAATTGTAAGCTACTATCGCAAATTTCATATTACCTAGGAAGATTTTTATTTTTTAAATTTTTTGTTTCCCTTAAGCAATTTGTCATTAACTAGTTTAAACCAGATTGAAACAATTACGTGATTATCAAATTACGCATGCATCGATATTTAGAAACTAATGTCTAACCCTCCCCATCTCAAAATTGTTCAAACTCCAAAATTTTTTTGCCATCTAGAAAAATTGAAAATTTTCAAAAAATTTTTATAATATATAGCTTTTAATGCCCTAGATTTGCTGTTTCATGCTCATTCCCATTTCTCCTTTCGGCTTCGTTGGGCGATTACTTCTTACAAACCCTCTCATTATTGGCCAAACCAGAGAAGCGGGTGCGTAGTGGACATTCACGCAAAATTGTATCTTTTTATGGCTGAAAAATCGCCAAATGCAACACCATTCTTGAAAAACTTTTAATATTTGGAAAAGTGAAAAATTGGTGTCTCAAAAGGGATAAATCACCAATTCTCTGCTCGGACATTTTATGATTTCAAAAACATCAAACCAAAATATAAACATGTTCTCATATAATATATTTTTTAAATTTACATAAAAGTAAGAGAGCGGTTACTGCTTTTATGGCAAGATCTTCTGTGCAATTCAGAACTTGACAATGCAAAAAATTGAGTTTTATTTTGTATTAAAAATTATCAAGTGATAATTTAATTCAGATCAAATTCAACAGATAATTAAAAAAAATCTGTTGAATATTGATTCAATATTAACTACGTTTCATTTTTTTTCACAAATTAAAAAAATACATTTTTTTTCTATTATATGCAACGACAGTTTGCTTTAATATAATAAATTAAAAACTACTTTCATTGTTTCCAAAACCTCCAATCACATACTTTTTCTTTTAATTCTGAATAAAAATAGGAAGAAGTGTGAAGGAATGATAACGATATTTCCTTTTTTACATTTTTATCAACGTCTCTTGACACTGAAGCTTTGTTTTCCTGTTTTATTTTGGGATTAGCAATCCCTTTGTGTCTTCCTCTGCCAAATATATACTGATAAAATCGAATAATATTATCCATTTTTATTTAAGATTATTTTATGAAGGTTTATTAAATTTTATATATCACCTTTATTTTATTAATAATCAATTAACAAATTCCTGTAAATTCAAGGAACACATTTGATACCCTAAGGGAATTATATTTTAATTTTTATCGGTATATTTAATTCCAGAAAAGATAATCTCATGTATTATAAGTAAAATGCTCAGCACTATTTTAATGTTGGAATAAACTTTGTATTACTTAAGAAATAAAAAAGTAGAGCCACAGTATAATTCAAGCAAGATAAAACTTGCTATGTTATCCAACAGATTGTCATGCAAATATGACGTGTTTTGATCCTTTATCGATTCATGCAGAAATAAGCATAAAAGGTTAAAGATAGATAAAATAGCATGATTTTAAATATCCATGTCAATTTAATATTTAAAAATGCTTAGTTGGAGAATTGTGACTATTAAGTTATGTATTACAGATTTCTTCAAAAATACACTCAAGCAGTATTCCCACAAACGAGTTGGTTGTCTAAAATGACTGGTTACCAATACAGCTTTACTAGTTAATATCCAGAAAGATGATTTCTATAATTAAAAACTGTTATCCAAAAAAGACAGTAACTATGAAGATTATTCATTCAGTAGTTGGAGTTTTAGTTCTTTGCCTTTTTTTTCTATCTAATTGCAAAATTTTTAAAATATATTTTTAATATACTTCCGTTTATACTACACACTTATTTTATTACATATTTTTGAATTAAATTAATGATATGATTCAAAATATATTTGACATTCTTGTGAAAACTGCTAATTTAACAGTTCTCGTATTCTGTATGGCGTATGTTGTTTCACTGATTACATCATGATTATCACATTATTGATTCGCGGCTAAATTGGCAGACGAGAGAGGACAAGACGTGCTGTTTACATTCATTTACTTTATTATAAGTTTGTACGTGAAATAATATTTTATCTTTGCATTAACTGTTATAACTTTTCTTAATAAATTATTCAAAATATTAACAATGATCATTGCATTTTCCCACATTCTTATTTATTAAAATTGGTAAAGAGCAAACTAAATCTGATAGTTTCATAATATTTTGTTGAGAACAATTTTTTTAAAGAATAATATCTTTATTTTGATGTTTTTGACTTAAAAGATAATTCGGAAGAACAATTCCAACATAAGGAGAGTTAACTGAATATCATGAATCGAACTGCAAACATTGCTCATTTGTCATATTCATATACATAAAGGCAGAACGACACAAAAGTAGATCTAATTTAAGAAACAAGCTTCAGATTTCAAGGAAATTGATATTTTTCAAAGTATATAAAAAGTATTTCAAAGTACCGAACTTTTTTTGGATTGTGTTGTTTATCTTTTGTATTGAAAACTAGCCGTCTTTGGAGACCAGCTGGCTCGCCAGGAGTAATGCGTTCTAAAATTTCCAATTAAATCACATATTCATTAGCCTTGAAGTAATTGATTGGCCTGAAATTAATATTTTCTTTAAGATGATGGACGGAAAGTTCTAAAAGAACCCATTTTCCTAATAATATTCTTTAATTTTATAAATCAATCAGTTTTAATTATTGATTTAGAAGACTGACTGATGTAGCAACTTTTATTTAAAATATTAATAAAAATATTTTGTAAAATATGGCTCACGGAGCAAAGTATGAAGAAATCTAAAACTCATTATTTCTAAATGCATTGTTTGACTCAAGTTACTTAAAATGTAACTGTTTACTTCATTTAAATCAAATTAATAGTATTAAGCAATATATATGCCTATTAATAATATTAAACAAACTGGCCATTGGACCGGAATTTGAATACATATCTTGTATAAATAAAGATAATTTATTGAATTAATGATTTTATTATGATTTTTAAATATTGCAAGCGATTATAGAATCCTTTGCCTTGAATTTATTTTTTTAGAAAATATCACATTTTATATTTATGTTATTTTATATTTATGTTACATGCTGAAAGTTGCATTTCTTTAGATTTATTTGCGATAATAGTTGTTTTTTTTTTAAATCTGAACTTCCGTCATTGTTTTCTTTTATTTTATCCAGTCACGTGCTAAAAAAACATGGTTAAAATATTTCTTTAAAATTTCCTTAAAAATAGAAGCTTAAGTTATACATTAAAACACTGATACCACTAGAAAGCTAATTTTTTAATCTTTAAATTGATGTAAAAGTCATGTTTAACGTCGAAATTTCGCTTAAATTTTAATTAATTCAAATTCTAATTTAAAATTCGAAAAAAGGGCTCCGAGGTGCACATTCCTGATCTCCAAGGTATACATGTACCAAATTTGGTAGCTGTAGGTCCAACGGTCTGGCCTGTAGAGAGCCAACATACACACACATTGATCTTTATTATAAGTATAGAAAAACCGGCGAGAATTTTATGTCCAAAATTTCCTTGTATACTCATTAATAAGATGCCATTGCCCTTCCTTCGCCCTTGTGAATATAAGGTAATGTCGAGAATTCCTTTCATGACAGTGGCGAAAAATAGTTATTAAATCTTGATATTTGGCTTGAATTCAACATTTTTGTTGTTCTTATCGTGTCTTTCTGGTGGTTAATTTCTAGTATTTTGTAATAAGTACCCGAATATCGAAATTGTCTTATAGGCGCGTTGCTTCCATCCAAAGGAAACTAACATTTCACGCAGAACTACAATTATAGTCACAAAATCACAAATCGAATTTCATATATTTGTCAATATATTTTAATTTAAACAGGTTTATATGCTTTGTAAAAAACTGGCAGATTGCCAACCCCTTGAGAGATGTGGTTTCAAGTTTGATTGGTATCCACGTTGCATATATTAAATCTGTGCGTCAAATTTTATCCATTAATTCTCTCCATTTTGGTAATTATCATGTTAACTTATATTCAGACAGGCCATTTCTTCGAATAGATTTCGTTTCAAGTAGCATAGAGCGCTGGCAAAAATTGGAATAAATGGATTTTGCTTCAGTTTGGTGACTTTACAAAAAATTTCATCTGTATAACTCAAAGTTTTTGAATAATCGTTTTCACTGAGAGCCTTACTGATTGATGTGATGACTGCATACGTGATGCCAAATCTGTGTTTTACGGATCTGGAGAGGTTTAAAATGTGAAAACTCATCAAAATCCCAAGTTCAAAATTTTTGATGATTATAAAGTTTTTTTTATATAATTGTCAAAAAAAATTACATTTCGTATACTAGAAAGTATGAGAGAAAATACATGTTTTCTCTTAGATTGTCTTATAAACTTATACAACAGGATACGTGTTCAAGAAACTGAGTACGATTTCGACTTTCTGCTTTTTGTCTAATTGGGTCAAAAATATGATGCAGGTTGCCGATTTTGTGTCAATATAACATGCCAAACTTCATTTACCTCCTGTGTTAGAATTTTAAGTATCGATAAAATTCACCAACCTCAACTAAATTGATAGATTGTCAATCCTTTCGCAGTTGTAACACAAAATCCATAAAGATGTTTAATGTTTTTCAAAACATATTACGAATTTAAATTATGTGGCTCGCAACATCGTTTTTCTTAATTTTCATATTATAATGATCCTAGGAAGACAGATCGTCAGATTTCCCTTTAAAATATTCGCATGAAATTGTATAAAAATTCAAAGTCTTATGTAAATATCAATTAAATTTCATTCACTTAGCACATTCTGTCTCCTTTAGTCACAGTTTTGACTGATATTTAAGTATAATTTTAGAAAATTCGTTTCGAAATTCAAAGAAATATAAATGATTAAGATTTATCTATTAGGATATTTTTTTATGATTACGATGCTTTATCTTAAGAGAATGCAATATTGTTAAATTTTCGAAAGTTAATTATATTTTAAAAACTGTTTCTATAACTTTTGAATGCAAAAACTTATAGGACTCTAAAGAAATACAATTACAGTTTTTTAAAAATTTGATTTGCACAGGATATTACACAAATTTAAAGTTTTAGTGTAAATTACATAAGCTAAATTTCATTCTCCTAGTACATTCTATTTCTTTTAGTTATAATTTTGATTGGTATGTAAGTATAATTTTAACCAACTGCTTTTCGAAATTCAATGAAACATTAACTATAGATCTGGGATTTTTTGATGATTACGATACATTCTCATAAGAAAAAGTGATATTTATAAATATTCTAAAGCTCATTATCTAGAAAAACTAGCTCTATGACTTTTCAATTCAGAAAAGGTTTGAAGCACTCCAAGTTTTCCTTTTTTTTCACACCCATTCATTTCTTATCTATATTTTACATATTTTCTTTAATTATTTTTCAAATTAAATTAAAGGAATGAACTTCATAAAAAATACTAGTTTGTTCAACTATTTGAAAAAATAATTCAATCATGCGACAAACTGATATCTTTGCAAGTATCATTAAAGACGAAATTTAATTATTTACGCTAGGAATTTTATTTTAAAAGGTGTTTAACTTACTTTTAACTTTCACGGAAAAGAGAAGTAACTCGTCGAGTGGAAAGCTCCAACTAAACAAGAAATAAAATTCAGAGCTTTTCAAAGAAATTTTCTTGAAGAATACTTTGTACTTGAAGCAAGAAAATTCAAAAGTAAGGAAATAAAACGTTTTTTTTTTCTATACAAAGAAGATAGATTGTGTCGTTTTCTCAAACTAAACACCCGCACTGAAACTCAAAGGAATGCAATCTGTTCCATTCAAAATTAGCATCTACTGTTTCTTAGAGGGAAGTAATAATTAAATTCGGGGTTCCTATGGTTTAAACGGGGAAATTCCTTTGAATAGCGATAAATGCCTCAATTTTCAAGAATTAGTTTCCTTAAAATATGCAACCATTTTTTTTCGATCTTGTGTTTTTGTTCATTTCATAATTTTTGTTTGTTCCTACTTAAACTCTATTTAAAGTAAATATAGAGGAATATTCTGCTGCGACTTTCTGAGCTGGAATCAATCTGTTTAAAGATAAAGAAAGGGGAAAGAACATCAAATATGCTACATGGGATTTCTATTATTACACTCTTTTGATGACATTTAAAAAAGGAAGTTGATTATAATGAATGAAATGAAAAATAGAAATTTTACATCCTTTTTCAAATTCAACGCGCATAAAGCATTTGAAATAAAAACTGTTCTTGTAAATAAATATTATGGTGCAATAGATAATTACTTTTCACATTTCCAATAATTTTAATTAAATATTCACTTATTTGGTTTTGTAACGCTTTATTTGAAAAATTGTTTTTGATCAGATATTCCTAACATTCAGGCACAGTATTGCATTTTATTATTGAGAAAATCTTATGGCGAATTATATGTATTATAATAATGCACATCAAAAAAGAACCATCAAATGCCATTATATTTGACAAAGAGAATATCGTAAATTCATTCGGATATTAATTAATTTAGGGTTCTGTTTACTGTTTTCAAAAGCATTTATTCTTTTTAAATATTACATGCATATATGACATTTTACGTAAGATTACCTAAATGTATAAGATTATATATTTATAACACACATAAAAGTATATTGCAAACTTAAGAGGCCTTCAAAGGTTTAATTTCAGAAATTGTAATATTTATTACAATTATAAATGAATGAAAGTATATAACAGATATAAAACTCCAAATGTTATTGATTAGTAAAAACAACAATGTCTGCTTTTTTCTTTTCAAATTTTAAAGTTTGATTGAAATTTAATATAAATTTTAAAAAAATTATGGGCGTAAAATAAATGTAAACAGTTAATATAAAACGTAGGAATATACCTCTTAATTTTAGTTTAACACTCAAATAAGATATTGAATATATTAATTTGCTTCCTTACATATGATTTCAACAAAACCATTATTGATACAGTTTATCGCATATTTTTAGAGATAGTGAGTTTTTTATGATAGATAACTTTTAATTGAATGCCAAATGACGGGAAGTTAACACATTTCAGAAAGACGTTACCTCATATCATAACAACATTTCATTTTTTTTCGTTATGAAGTTTAATTTATTTGATGTTTCTTAGGAAAGTCAAAACTAACAAATTGTCAATAAAATATTTATTTGAAATTAGATACAATGTATATTCTTGATGAACGTTGAGGGGTTGCCCAGAATAATGGAAAAACTATATATAACAGATCGTTTTGCGCATAACATGGTGGAGACAATTATGGTAGTTAAAACCACTTTAATCCTTCTTGAAATGAATATATATTTTATGATGGCAAATGGTAAGTTGTATTATTCCTCATACAGAAATTAGTCTAATTCCCAGACAGACTCAGGAAGAAGATAATAGGATGTCCCACTTTCTAAAAAAACACACTATAGGAACTCTATGAGGTTCAAGTTCAGTGATTGGGCATCCAAGATGTGCGACTCAGTTCTCATGTTCCCGAAACTATGAGAGAACAGTTCTATAGAGGAAAAATCTGGAAATTTTAACTTTATAGATACAATCTTCAGACGGAAACAATATCAGCCTTGTAGAATGCAGTCAGTCGGCTAAAATAGTGATATCACTGAGCTATATAATGTCATAAGCTATGACCTGGTTATATAATGTCATATGTTATGACCTGGTTATATAATGTCATAAACTATGACCTGGTTATATAATGTCATAAGCTATGACCTGGTTATATAATGTCATAAGGGGACCTACTTCAAACCACGAGACGAGGTCCCAATCCATAACGAAACTACCCTCTCCACTTATTCTCTGTAGGAAGGTGGTAGTCTAGGTTGCAGGCTTCTGCGGGTATTCGCCAAGCGTAACCCCGTCCCGTGGTGGAGGGAAATAGGGAAAAAACTGGGATTCCTCGGGAAAAAAAGTCATGTTTCCTTGATCTGCAGTCTAGATTAAATCGTACTAGTACTTCTGTACTTCCCGTTTCCGATTTACAGCTATCACAAGGGGGTCTGCAATTACAGTTGAATCCCAAATATTTTGTTTATGCTCCTTCCATCAAATTGTATGAATTAACATTGGACTGTGTAAATTTAGATCATTAAATTATATCAAATTATTAAATTAGATCATTAAATTATATCAAATTATTAAATTAGATCATTAAATTAGATCAAATAACAACAATTAGTTTATTTAGATCAGCAGTAACTTTTGATTCCGCCTTCTTCTTTCTGATGATCTTCTTTAAAATCCTCCTCCCACAATCTTCCTTAATATCCACCTGTCACTTGCAGTGAGTTTGGTTTTTCTTCTACAGTTTGCTCTAGCAAATATTGTTTTGGCAATACCGTTGTATGCTATCATGACCTTTGATACGGTGATATTGTGGTTACCGATGCATCAACTAGACACCCCCCCCATCCGACCTCTTTTAACTTGGACAAGTTCTCATTTTAGCCTCACTAGAAAAGAAATTAAGCAGACTAAACAAACAATGTTGTACAATATACTCGCTCTCATCCTTGAGATTATAAGCAACATCGTACTACAACGAAAAAATTGTAGTTCCGTATTTAATTTAGCCCTATACTATCATAAATGGAAGTCAATGTTTCCAGCAAGGTTTTTCTATTATTTCGGGCTATCTCTACCTATTCTCGATGTATCTGGCTGGCCTCCAAATTCGATTTCTTAACGATAAACTGAATTCTTTTAACATAAAGTTTCAGCTTTCTACTTAAGATAGAACATGAAAAATCCCCTACTATTGACTGCTGAATACTGGTTATCTTCCCCAACCCCTCGAAATTAACTGAGAGGTTGAGTCGCCTTTGGATTTCTTCTAACTTACGCATATATCACGCTTTCTTTATTCTCTTTCCTAATCAATTCTTAACATATTTGCTTTTAATTAATTTATTTTTCAGAAAAAAATCTTGTGTGTTCAATGAGAAAGCGAACTTTCAGAAAAAAAAAGCCTATTTAGTAATGCATTCAAGGATATTTATAAAACCCATTGAAGACAAAATCGCATGGAATTTAATTATTTGCTAAAAAGAAAGCTATTTTTAAATGTTTTTAACTTTCTTTGCTGATAAGAGAGTTAATAAGGGGAACGAAAGGCTTTTTAAAAAATAGCCTAAGAAAAAAGGTTCAAAGATCCATTCAACAAATTTATTTTAATCGTAACTAGTATTCACAGAAAGTAAATGTTAAAAAAGCGTATAAAACGACTATTTTTACCCAAAGAATAAAGTGATTGTCGTTTTCTAGATAAAAGTTCGAATTCAACTTAATGAAAAATATTTATTTCTCTAAGAGTTCAGAAGTTTGTATATTCCTACAAAATTAGAACATAAAATAGAAGCTAAAACATTGAATTCGAAATTAACTGGTTCGTTATTAGGGAGTAAAAAGAAAGTCGCAAACTCCAATTACAGAATTCATTACAAAATAAGCGTCAAATATACAAAAAATAAAAGTTGTAAGTAATGAAAAACGACAACATTAAAAACCTATTAGGAATTTAAAATGCGTATAACGTTATTATAAAAATATTTAAAATCATGTTAAGAATTTATAAGTTTTAAATACCGAATATTATTTAAAAAGATAAAAAAAATTTAGACAGGTTTTATTCAATTTAACTTGTCTCGTAATTGTTAAAAAAGAACTTTATAAAAAAAGTTTACTCATTTTCAAATTTGTTAGATATTGCCTACTCTATTGCTACTGTATATTTGAGAACAATTGGTAGCGCATACAAATTAATATACATAATGAAGAAAAACACGCAAACATTATATAATTGAAATATTTATTGAAATCAAAAAAATTCAGAACCAATTACTAGCGCAATTCAACCATTTTTAAAAATTTGTATGAAAGTTCATGATTCTTGAGGTATCTTTACTGATCTTCAGCCGCAAGTGCCCGCTTCCACTATTCACACTATTTTGATACAATGCACTTATATATTTTCTGTAAGGGGAAGGGGACTCTCTGTAATCCCCCTAATTTCAATCATTACACCGATGATTTTAGCACTTTTTCTTTCATAGGAAAGCTTGTGACCCTTAAACACCATCAGTAGTTGGAATTGTTCACCTTTTTCCAGTTTAGACGTAACTAACAAAATGAAATTTTGACTGAAATCTCAACCTCATATCAATTAGACTTAATTTTCTTATCACTCTAATAACATAAGGCTTAATGAACGTAAATAATTTAAGGTGATACTTTCTTTCAATACGATAATAGTTCATCAAAATTGAATGATGTGAATAAATTATTAATATTAATAAAGTTGTCGAAGTAGCTACAAGGGAAAAATTTCTTATTGTCTCTTCCAATTAGCTGGGAAAGTTCTAGTGCAAAAATATATTTGGTAGTAGCAGAAAAAAGTTCGAAGTAAAAAGGAAAAGAATATTTAATATCTTTTACGATAACACACTCTGTGGAAAGAATATATTTATCTTAAGGGTTATTAATAAGAAAAACACAACATTCAGCTTTATTTAATTCCATCCTAGTTTCACCATAAATTAATGAGAAAATATTACAAAGTAATTTTGATTTGTTAGAATGTGGAAGTAACTGTTTTAAAAATGGAATAAAATATAAATTGTAAATAAATCACAAAAATTGTATTAAAATAACATAAAACATTTAAGTTGTAAGTTTATCTATTATACATATTATTAATAGTAATTTTTCTTTACGAAAGAATAATCTGAAGTTACATATTATAAAAAAGAGTATATGGAAATAAAAAAAACATTAAAGAATACATGATAAAATAAAGGTTGGAAATCGCTGTGAAAGAGATTTAGAATTTTGCACACTTATCAACTTCTATTATAATATACGAACCTTTTAGAAGTCTAATTATCAATAAATTAATACTTTTATTGTATTTTGATTACACACCAGGTGTTGTCATCTGATAATAATGAGTTGATAAAATGAATATCACAATTAAAATGGGCAAAGGAAGTAGATTCTACTTTTTAAAACGGTATTAAAATTTATCTTCAAAAACTGTTTTTAATCGAATATTTTAGGTATACGTTCATTTTCAAAAGTTGACTTAAGCTAAAATTATTATTATTTGTCAGAATTAGAATTTTCCTCAAATTAGTACAATGACAACTGATGTTAAGAACTTTTCAAATTCTGGAGTTATTTTAGTTAGGAATGAAGCTCATTCGTTTTTTAAACATAAACGTTATAAGCTTAGATAATTTATTATTGAGGTTTTTAAATTATAATTTGGTAGAAGAGTTATGTCCTCCTAAGCCTTTTTTTTAAAAAAAAAAATCTACAGTTGCCTTAGTTTAGTTAGGAATAATCTTCATTTATTTTTAAAAAATAAAGAATATAAGCTTAGATAATTTTTCATTGAGTTTTTCATTTATAATATGTTAGAGGGTTTCTTCTTTCCTAACAGTAAATGGGAGTTTATTTTGTTTTAATACTTTTTTGAGTGATTCATTGTCTTAAGTTTCTAACACTTTTACCTTCCAGGCAATTGTTAACATATTTTAAAAGATTTCACTGAAAAAAGTTTTAAAAGATTAAAACTCTTCCAAAAAGCACTTGTTTGCTCAATCTGAAATCGAACTTTCTAAAAGAAGTAAGAACCAAATCATGCAGCATTCAAGTTCTTCGAAGCCCCATTGGAAATGAAATCTAATGGAAATTTAATTATTTGGGCTAAGGAATTCTATTTTAAAAGGTATTTAACTTTCCTGGGATATAAGAGAATTCGTCAAGCGAAAAGTTCTAACTAAACAAGAAAGAAAAAAAAATCAAAAATCCATTCAAAAGAATTTTCTTTTAGAATCCTTAGTATTCGAAGGAAGTAAATTCAAAACTAAGTAAATAAAAAAAAAATCGTCTTTTTTTCCTCCCAAACTAGAATCGGTTGTGCCGCTCTTTCAAGCCAAATACTTCAAGTTCCTCTCATGGGAATGCTTGCCTTTCTATTCAAAATTAGCATTTACCGTTTCTTACGGCGAGGCAATAATTAAATTCGGGATTCGTATGGTTTGCTCAGAGAAAAACCCTTTGAAGAACGATAAATAGTCACATCTTTTAAGAATTTGTTTCCCTAAAATGTACCATATTTTTTCCCCTTTCCTCTGTTTCTACTCATTCATTCATTTCAAAAAGTTTATTCTAGCCTGAAGTCTATTCAAATTGAGCTTAGAAGAAAATAGCGCTTTGATATTCTATGCTGAAATCGGTCTTTTAATAGCTAAGAAAACCCAGAAATGAATCAAATATGTTTCTCGATATTCGGATCATTGAATATATTTTTCAAAGGATATGCCATAATAGATTGAATATAAAGGATGTAATTAGGATACTCTTTTGTTATAGAATATATTTAAAACAAACGCACTGTTTTTCTGTTGAAATGTTAAGAGTATGGCTAATTAAAAATAAAAATTCAGATTAATGATTCAATAAATATTTCTGTTCATTTGGCATTCATTTTCAAGTTAGTTTAGTAAACGGCCCGTTTTAAAGCCACATTAGTGCTATTTTGAAATGGACCTAGTAATTTTGAGCCGTGGTTCAAAATTATGAGTCCGCGAGGACGACACTTGGGCTGGCACCACCCTCTACACACTTCTAGACCACACCAGCGGTAAGAAGTTTGGCCTCGACAGATTTAACGTGCACCAAACCCGCTTATACGACTGCACTTCGATGGAATCGGATCTCGAACCTAAAGCCTTCCGGTTCCGAGTCCTTACCACAAGCCACCGCGGCCCTACATTCAGTTTCAAAAAGAAGAAAAACGAAATGTTTGACAAAAAGGATTTATTTATAGCACATTAATGAGTTAGCACATTACATGCTAGGATAATTCTGAATCAGATGGAGACAGTTATGTGCCTCATAATCTATCTGAGTTATTAGTCCGTATTATGAAGAAAAAAAATCCTCTCCTTAAGCTGGGAGGCAAAGATATGTTCATTTACATCCGAATTCCTTCCGGGAACATAAACTTCTGATCTTACAAACAATCAACATTAGGGTGTGAAAATCACTTTTCAACTTCTAAAATATTGCAGTTATCGAAAAGCTTTAAATACAAAATATATTTGTCTTAATAAGGTGTTAATTTACTTATTTTTCTATCTTCAGTATAAAGTAAGTTATAGTAAAATGAAAATTTCAACTCCCCGCCATTTCCATCTCCCTTTGAGCTAGATGAGTATTTATGAACTCTTCCAGCATTTTTACATATCGAACAATATATAACAAGTTTGTCAAAATCAAAACAAAATTACTCTGGTTATCTATCCTGTTTAAAAGACAACACGGGAAAACTATTATATACGTTATAAAAACATAAACTTTTTAACGGAGAGTAGTTTTAAGTTTTAGGGATTCTAATCGGCGAAGAACTCAAGAAAATTCCCCGAAGTTTTGTCATAAAAACCATTGAAATACGTGTACTTCGTATAGGAATCTACTAAAATTTTAGATTGATATGTCCTTCAACATCAAATATTTATCAACTGTCCGACTGTCTATCGAAGATTTTTGTAGGTTATTTTACAAGTAAAACATAAATGTGAGCTGGTTTTCTTTGAAAGTCCTTCAGGAAAGTGATGTTGCTCCAGATACCTAAACTAAACCAAGCTAAGTATTCCGATTTCTTTGGGTCCATTGCAACAACAAAATATGATGTATTTTCTCTTTACCTAGAGTTTTTGATTCACTGAAATGATCTAAGCAAGTATAACCAGAACCACTTTGAGATTTAATCTCAATAATATATCAAGTCAATTAAAATTTAATTAAATCTTTTATTTTAACTTCTTATGAGAATAATTAATATCTATTCTATAATTATTCCTAAATGCAAACGAACATATCAAAAATATTCACGTTATTTAACAGTAGAGTTTTTAATGAAGATGTAGAAGGTTGCGAATTATAAAGAAGCACTTCCTCTTATCATATATGAAATATTAAACTTTTGTAACATTATAAATTGCGATTGAAATGTGTGTTTTCACATAAATTTTTTGGATAGTTTTTTTCGACGTAAATTGTTTTAAAAATGGATTTTACATTCGAATAAAACTGACAAAATAAAAGACAAATATTTGACATAATCAGGCACAATATAATACTGTGTTTTAAAAGATACGGTTTGGTGTTTCAAATAATAAATCTTTCAGGCTCAGATTATTAGTTGTTAGTAAATAAACAAAAACATGCAAAGAAATAGTGAGAAATACATAAAATTCAAAATTTTGCGGTTAATACAGGTTAATCATCTTTTATTAAAATAATTCATTTAATATTTATCCGCATAAAGATCAAATTTTCTTTTAGGCCCAATCATATCCTCTCTAGTCTAAATTAGAAGCGGAAATGCAGAGAAGAGTTGAAGTTGAAAATAATTTTTAAAAATACTACACCAGGTCAGTAACAGCAAGCAAACCAATTTGAAAACTAAAAATAAACATTGAAAAGATCCAATTCACTATTTGTTTTAATATTAGATTGCATAAAAGAATTTTGAATAAATTTATGATATTTTAATTTAAATCGAGTGAAAAAAAAAAACTCTCAGACATAAAAATAATTATGTTTACTTCAATTATCAATTATTAAATGTATTCATTACTGAATTTATAACAGAGGTGAAATTTTATCACGAGCCTTTTTAGAAATATACTGCTCAAATACCTTTAAATAATACATTTATATAGTAATTTGAACTTCATTTCAAACGTTTTTTTTTTCATGACATTGATAGGGTAACGTTAATTAACGTTAACGTTAATCGAACCTTACTAATCGATCAACTAGTCTCGTTTATACCTAGTTTCTTCGGTTAATAGTTGTTTTCCAGCAACTAGCGAATATAGCATGAAGTGGGATAGTAAAAAAAAAACCATAAAAATATACAGAAAAATTAATGATAAAATAATTTTCTGGTAAGAGATAACTCAATATATGGCATTAAAGCTGCGGGAAATATATGAATGGTATAATGAACGTTTCGACATAAATCCATGAAAATAAACTGAGGAATGCATAAAGCACTTATTATACTTTCTTCATTTATTGTTCTTTATCCTTTTTATAACAATTCCGATTCATTCCTCAACATATAATGAAGTTCTTCGTTTATAAAAAACAAATGGAGCAAATCTTCAGTGATGCGCCATTTTGTTCCTTCCTAAAATTTTCTGTTTCGCTCATTATTTCTCCAATTTTGATAAGAGATACGCAAGAATAATGGCCTTAAATTTCATTTCAGAACTATTCACAGTAGTTGAATTAATAAAAAATAGATAAACTGATATTAAATTCTGCAATGATGAAGAGGAATACGGAGTCCTTCCCTTTTCTTTCAAAGGTTACATGGATTCCGAGGAAAATTTAATCTTGTTAAAACATTAATTAAAAAACATTCAATGGATTTAATTTAATACATTGTGCTTTATTAAATACGTCACAAATAATCAGCACATCAAACAACAAATATTGATTTTCTAACTGAAAATCTAAGCGTAAAAAACGTATGAAATCAGAATTCCTCTTATCAGAATTATTATTATTTTATTATACTTATTAGAACTGTTATTATTAGAATATTGCTCGATATATGCAACAAAGTTAGGATTTTTCACATATTTTTCGTACAAATTTTATTATTACTCGTATTATCTTAAAAAACTTGTGTTATTTTTTAATGAATTTTCTTTAGAAGCATTACGATTGTAATAATCAAAGCTATTCATTAAATTTTTTATTTATATGACTGTGTGGATATAAATAACAAATAATATAAAAAGAATTTTTGAAAAATCGATTACTATACAGGTCAACAAAGAAAATTTTTATTTTTTATTAATTATCAAAATGTTATTTAGCATAAAAAATTATTGATTTTCGCAAGGAATCACATTCTTCACTTTTACATGAAAATACTGAAATCCTTGCATTTTACCGACTGAGTTACTGCCTATTGATTTCAATGTTTATTACAAACTTCTAAAACTCTATTTAAAGTATTAAAAATTAATTAAATTTAATTGGTGAATTAATATTAAAAAACTGTATTAATATCAAGTATCATCCACCACAAGTTTTAAAAAAATATTTAAACTTCAGCGGATGAATAAAAATTATTTTATTAGCGACTGAACATTTCAAAATGATTCCCTCTCTCTTTGTGTATATATATATAAAGAAAACAATATGTATTTTCAAGAAAATGTCCTTTTTCAATTCCAATAGTTCAAAATTTGAAAAAGGACATTTTCTTGAAAATACATATTGTTTTCTTTCATTTTAAATATAAAGTCACATAACCCAGAATGCTGAAACTATTGTTTAAAAGCTTAACATTCAAATATATTAAACCAGTTTAAGAGTAATAGTCTTTAAAGTGCATTTTTATACATTATTGTATTTATATGCGTACAAGAAAACGGTTTAATGACTAAGGTTATTTAAGTAAATTAAAATTGTAATTATGTTCTTAATTCTCCATTCTGATATTTATTATAGATTAATTTCCTTATAGAATCATTTTCCCTCTTCACACTTTAGAATGATTAGATTTTTAGAACGATTTTTTTTTTGTTTCAGCAAAATTTCTTATTAAAAGCTCGAGTTTTCAATATTTTTATTACAGAGACGACGATATTAGTATAATATATATTTATTCCACAATAAGTATGTTATAAGTATGAAAGTAATTTTAGAATAACAACAAAACAAGATGATGCCATTCAATCTGAAAGAAACTATGCAGAAATGTTTGATTGTTTTCTTGCTTGTATATGTGTGTGTGTGTGTGTGTGTGTGTGTGTGTGTGTGTGTGTGTGTGTGTGTGTGTGTGTGTGTGTGTGTGTGAATATTAAACCAAATAACTGATAAGAAAATTTTTAAAATATCAAAATTGTTAATTGTTTGAGAAAATGTATATTTATATTAAATTTCTCTATTCTAGTAAATATAGGGGCAAAAATTGACTATAATATTCTGTTTTTACATATTCGTACCAAGATAAATAAATAATTACGTTCCAACACATTGTAGTCATATCCAGTAATATTTAACTACGCGTAACTATACTATCAGTATAATATTTCTAACCCAAACCGTACTTAGAAATGGCTTTAAAAATACTTATTATCCAAAGTCACTCATATTTGCAAGTAATTGAAAGCCAGAAGAGCTATGAATTGTTGAAAAGAAATTAATGAATGTCGCTGTCCTGAATTCCACGAAACCATAGCCGATAATTTCCTTTTTATGGATGTGTCAAACTGGAGGTGGGTCTTAAAGCTTGAAATATGTAAAAATCGATTGATCTTCACACTAAAAGCTTTATTATAATAGATCGTGTAACATATGTTATGAAGAAGAATTAAGCTCACAATCATGTCTAACTGACGACAAAAGTTTTAATTAATTGTTAAACTAGCTCGATGAATTTGACTCATTAATTAATAAATTACTGACTAATGAATTTATAAAAAACACATGTAGTTCCACTCTCATAATTTTATAATAAAAAGCGTTCTTTGTAAAATTTTAAGTGAAATTTTTATTCATTCTCATATTTTATTAATTATTTATTATATTATATTAGTTTTTCTCTTTTTGCAAATAAAATACACATTTCACTATGTAATTTCCAAGAAAAGTTGTTTTCTTTTTTATACTGGATATTAATTGGTAAAACTTTTGTTAGATTTATGTATATTTACTCAAGCATTTGATCTAGAATTTACTTAACCACTTAACTAAATTATACACCTTATTTGGAATATTTATTGTTATTTGAATTCTTCTAATAGCATAAAAGGCACCTGCGACCATAAAGTGTATCTAAATAATTTCAACAATTTAAATTATGTATTGCTTTCACTTATTAGCAGATTTAAGTATTAGAACTTCCCTAATTCAACACACTTTTCAAACGATTTATTGAATGTAAATGGAACAATATTATAGTTTTTCGATAACAAGGTTTTGAAAGTTCTAGGGTACGGTTTTATTAAGAAGTTCTTTTCTAATCAGACAAACAATAGAACTTCAGAATGTTTTTTTTTAAATATTGGTAATCAATGAAGCAATTTATTTATCTTCATAGATTTAAGAAAGTGATTTTATTTTTAATAATGTAACATAGCTAGATTTTCAACCTTTCATTGAATAAAACAGAGTTCTACTCCGAAAATAGAATAATTTTCAAAACTTTTTACACTGATATTGTGTCTTTTGTAGTTCTAGCAGTTACCTATATGCTATATATCACATGAGAAAACTAGTAATAATTTTAATGCACTTCACTATTTAGTACTACTTAAAATTAAAATCCCTATTTAGATGCGATGCTTGTAAATAAGCTGAAATATTTTTCAAAAAAGTGAAATACGATAATAATATTAATAAAAATAGGTAATCGTATAAATAAGGACTACAAACTGCAAAAACGGGGGATGAAATAGAAAAAGAACTGATTGCCAACCCGAAGAATAAGCAGCAGAAGAAGTTGATCATCGTACCCATGGGATAAACTTTCTCAACATTTCTAAACTGATATTAAATCAATCAACAGCGTTGAAATTCCGTACAGAAATTACCTAAAGAACCTTAAGTATTCAATGGATTCTGTAAACTCGGTAGTAAAACAGTTGAATATGAAAACAACAATCAACATTTAATTAATAAGTAAAAAACATAACTATTAAGGTATTAGTAAAGGTTTGTGAGGTAACAATTCGTTTAGAAAATATTTGTTGGATACGATGGAAAACGTTCCTCACGAAGTTTCAAAATCATACCGTCTGAGAGACGTTTCATGTCAACAGATTTGACATGTATTAGATTCGCCCAAAGGGGAACAGAAGGGGATTCTCGACTGTAAACAAAATAACCAATACTTCACAGAAGGATTTCAAACCAATGACTTATTTTCAAAATCTATCATTGTCTCCTGAGTTTTTGAAAACTTTGTCTGTTTACATCTTTGGTATACTTTTATTGTGGTGATTGACAAAATTATTTTAATTTACTTGTTTCTTGAAATAAAAATAATCCATAATTATTTGATTTTTGCTTTTATTTTTCAGAATTTTCTTAAAGATTAAAACAGTTTACGACTTTTCTGCCAAATTCCGAAAGTAGTGAATTTTTGTCAACTTATATTACAGGTGGAAATAATTGCATTTATAAAAAGTATTTTATTACGTTTACAGTCGAATGTTTCAGGCAAAGTACAGAAGTTAATCTGAGATTTATTAAGGTCTCAAAGCTTATCCTCCTAAGACAGAATTAATTCTGAAATTTATTATTAAACTTCCTGCATCTTGATTTATAGCGGTTTTTATCTCAATGATTCATTATCCGTAGCGTCATTCATCAATATGATCCGTCTATCGCATTAAGAGTTATTTTAATCTCATAACTGAGAATTTTACGTGATTACTAAGATGATGGCAACGGTGCTTCACACATTGGAAATTCATAAACGAATGCTTTTAGTTCTATTAGAATTTTTTCACTGAATAATGCAAAAAAGATGGTTTCTATTTTTTATCTATGATTTTTCCTTTTTAATTAATTAGACGACACCTTGTCATTTCTGAGATGCGATGTCTTACCAATTAAGAATCAACCGAATATTTCAAGTAATTGTGGATTATTTGTTATTTTTGAATCAAATTTTAGCTTTTATATTTTTAGTGTATATGAGAAGTGGTAATTTGATCCCCATATGACGCGTGGGTACGATGATTAAAGGATCAACATTCTGAGTTTTTAAATTAAATTATTATGGGAAATAGCACAGCTTTCTTTACGCATTGGAACTCATAAATAAATGTAATGATAACTTTTACCATTTATCAGAAGTTTTATGATTTTCATTAATATAAGTACTATTTTTTTTTAAATTAAAATTTTCTTATTTTTAACTCATCTGATGATGAAGCAGATCAAAATGATGATGATATATATACTACCCCTATCGTTACAGATTACAGAGAATCATTTTATATACTAATCGTTTGTATTGCATTCCATTTATTCCACTTTTCTTGTTCTGTTTTTTAACATTCAGGGTCGCAATTCTACTTATTTTGACATTTTTTTATTTCGCATCAACATTCTCATTCATTTTGTTAACACTTAACGTGAAATATTCTGTCATTTTTTTATTTTACAAACATTTTCTTTTATATTATTTAGAAAATGTATAAAAGTTTACTAAATACAACTTTATGCAGATGGATATCGTACAAAGACGTTATTTTAATTTCTTTAAAAATAGACTTTTTTTATTTTAAAAATGCTATAATATGAATGCCTTCATAATTTGAAAGTGTTCGTAATATGATTACGAATATAACAAATAATTGGAAAAGTAAAGCCAGATAAGTATAACGCATTATTTATACTTATAATAAAGCTCAATGTGTGTGTGTGTGTGTGTGTTGGCGCGCTATAGGCCAGACCATTGGACCTACAGCTACCAAATTTGGTACATGTATACCTTGGAGGTCCGGAATGTGCACCTCGGAGCCCTTTTTTTGAATTTTTAATTAGAATTTGAATTAATTAAAATTTAACCGAAATTTCGACGTTTTTCCGCTATAACTTCCGAAAATATGATCGCATAAACGATTTTTACATCAATTTAAAGATTAAAAAATTAGCCTTCTAATGGTATCAGTGTTTAATTGTATAACTCAAGCTTCTATTTTTAACGAATTTTTAAAAAAATATTTTAACCATGTTTTTTTAGCACGTGACTGGATAAAATAAAAGAATGCCGGAATTTCAAATAAAAAAAGTTTTCATTGCAAAATAAATCTAAAGAAATGCAACTTTCAGCACGTGACTGGATAAAATAAAAGAAATATAAAATGTGATATTTTCTTTAAAAAATAAATGCAGAGCAAAGGTTTCTACAATCGTTTGCAATATCTAAATCCTTAATTCAATAAATCTTCTTTATTTACGGTAAACCTGATTGAATTTAGACAGGATATGCATGAAATCCCAACTTTATGGCATATTTATGTAATCGTTTGCAATATCTGTATCATTAATTTAATACTTTTTTCCCATTCCCGCTTTCTTTAAAAAAACATATTTAATATTTTGGCAACATCATCGAAATTTTTTTTTAATATTTTGGAAGCATAACCGATGGTTAAAACTGACTGATTTATAAAATTAAAGAATATTATTAGGAAAAGGTGTACTTTTAGAACTTTCCGTCCATCATCTTAAAGAAAATACTAATTTCAGGTCAATCAATGCCCGGAATTACTTCAAGGCTAATGAATATGTGATTTAATTGACAATTTTAGAACGCTTTACTCATAGCGAACCAGCTGGTCACCAACGGCGGCTAGTACTCAATATATTTAACATAGTTTATGCAAGGAATAAAGTTGTGGAATATTTTTTTAACAAAATTAACTACCCACATTTTTCATATGATTGACTGCTCAATGATTTAAATATTACATTTGCAATGAAGGAATCCGTTTCATCTATATCCAACCCGTTTAATAAGTCCTGATATTTCAAAATGACTTTTCAAATGAGAGCCATTTTGAAATTTCTTAGAAAAAGTACTGATTCTAACAAGTAATTTATATATCTGATGGAAACTTTATGCAGTGAATGCAGCGATCGTTAATTCTAACATATTCAATAATTGACAAAATTCCTCTTGGTATGAATTAATTTGAGTCATGGAACTTTGATGGCTACCTTTAATAACTTATGTAAACAACAGAACTGAAGAGTAATTTTATTAAACATTGTGTTTACAATCCGCTTTTCTACTATAACTCATATATTTCGGTGATCAAATATTAAGTATCCTGAATTTCAAACATGCATATCATCTGTAAGATACCGAATTACATAGAGATTGGTACCTATCTTTTAAATTTTCCTGTAATTTTCAAATCAGAAATTGAATTCTTACTTGACCTTGATAAAAATAAAAAAGTAATATTTTTTAATAATATTTTCATAAAATAACAAATTAAAAACAGAGTATAGTGCTAAATTTTACTTTAATATATGGTCTTATTCTCTGAAGAATATATGTTTCTAAGACCAGAAAAATACAGGAAAATCTCTATTGAGATTCAGTTCATTTTTATTTCATTTTTCTGATAACTTTCTGGCATTATAGAGTATTGATATTGTGTAGAGTTGATGAAGACACGCTACTTAAAATTTGTCTCAGCTAACTTTTCAGTTTATGAATTAAATTAATTCAATTTTGGTTCCATATAAAATAGATGATTTTTTTAAAAATTTTAAAAATGAATTTAGAAAAAAAATAATATTATGGAAAATATTATTTTATAATATTTCTAATGATAAATTGTTAATTAAAGGCTAAAAATTAGAAAAATAGTTATAAAAGAATATTTTCTTTAAAAAAAATCAAGTTCTTATTAGGAATGATAAATAGTACAATATTATTATTTTTTCATTAAAAGTCTGGGAGTGAAAACAAAATTATAAAAGTATGAAAACTTTTTCCATCTACATTTAATCATTTTTTCACAATGTAAACTGCTTACTTTGCACATCTCCTTTTTCTTCGTGGATAATATCACTTACAAATTTGAAGTAATAATATCCATGGTATCTTGAAAAAAATTTCTTCTTCAATTCTCGATTAAAAACGTTTATTATACATTTAAAATCAACTGATATGAAAATGCTGAGTTTTATAAAAATTTTTGATAAAGATTAAAATAATTTCTTGGATAAACTAATTTTTTAAACTCTTTTATATCGTTTTGTTAGCAATTTGACATATATTTATGTTCATAAATATGCATGGTGGTACATTTTAATAAAAATTGCTTTTAAGTTTTTGACTAATTAATTAAGAATTGCTCCATTTTTCCACCTGGCTTTAAGTTCCAATCAATGTATAAATCTTTCTTGCTTTTCATATAATGATAATCTTAAAATTTAGCTCCAGCAATTGAACGCAATTTCTCTAAAAATGTCTGAATTATCAGAATCTCGCATTTTAACGAAATTGGCTTAATTTAGCATTTTTAAACTTGCGTTCTGCAACGAATTAATTATTAGTTTAATTAGGATCTTAAGTTTATTATTTATTTATTTATTCAAAAATACTTCTCTACCTAAAAATATAAAGAGTAAAAAGATTGCAAAGAATACTCTTTTTACTTATTATGCTTAAAGAACTATTGTCAAAGAAGCCAGTTTATTTTACGATGATCGAAACATTGCAGCCTTAATATATAAATATGTAATGAATGGAAAATGATTGATTATCTCAGGGATATAAAGTACGGGAATGCAGTTTTTAAAAAACTATCAATTTCAGTAGAAGTAGAAAAGTTCATAGACATAAAAAAGACTAGTAATCAATCTATATGGGTAGAAAAAATAGTAACTAGTTTAAAAAAAATCCATTCAACATTATCAACAACGCATAAAATCACAGAAGTATTACAATTCTTTACCTCAAATACATTTTAGTTTATTCACTTTTTTCTATATTATTCATCACTGATAAAAAAGTAAGTTCTTTTGAGTAAGAAATATTTCTATTTATTATTAAAAATGAAGTTAGTTAATATTTTTAACTAACTCTTAATAGATGAATGCTTTATTCTTGATTAAATTTTGAAATGAAAAAATAATGATTAATTAATTTCATATAATATGGTATATTAGGGAGAATTTTCCAGTATAACTCTTTCTATTTACTGAGATCTATTTGGAATTAGTGTTCTTGATTAATAAAAAATATATATATCTTGCAAAATATTGATGATTTTCTCTTCATAGACGATTCTCTGTAATTTTTAGTAATTAAACATTAAATAAATTTAATAATTAAACATTAAGGAGAGATGGTAATTTCTTTAGAGTAGAAAACTCTTCTGAATATTACCAGTACTATCTTCTAGTCTTTATTTTTGTCTCCCAAATAAACTAACAAACCCATATCGTCATGCCATTCATAAATCTGGAAAAAAACGTTAAAAAAGCTGCAGAACCTACATTTGGTTTCCCGGAGACGAATTGATTAGGCATCCTAATTTAATATAGCTTTAGTCTTTTAAAAAAGAAAGACTTTCTTCATCTTTTCATGAAAAATATCAGACGGTCGAAACCATTTGTACAAGACGTGTATCTGCATCTGTATCTCACCTTCGAGGATTTCAATAAATTTGTAGTTAATTCTTTCTTTCACTTCTGTTGTTTCAAATTTCATTCAAATGAACTTTTTTTAGTTGCAGCCAGTTATCCTTTAATCACAGAACCAAGTTGTATAAATTGGGATTATTGTGACTGGCTGTTATCTTCATTAATTACCCCGATTTTTGCAAAAGAAAACATCATTTAACAAGTTCAAAGAATCATTAAACTGTTGATAAAAGGTTAGTAATCTTTTCCGTCATTTATTTCATTATTTTTAAAGATTCAGAGTGTTGTAATTATGTGTTAAAATTATTATCCATAATGAATCTTTCTCCAATTTCTTTGAGTTTGGCATATTTTGTTATGTATTGCTCATCCAACTGAGTATTTAAAGAAACTGCAATCTTTCTTAATTTAATTCTTTAAACCATTTGTATCCACTATGCAAAATAGAAACAGAGTCCTTGTAGTACATAGAACGGATTGATTAGACTTCTGTTATTGGCGTTCGTTAAGTGAGCGGATTCCCTAAGACGCTTGTTGACTAAACGGAATCTTACAAGATAGCACTAGAAGATATTGCTTAAATGTCTGCAGGCGATAATATATTGAGTGAAAGCTGAGGGAACATGTATATGTTTAGACTACCACAAGACTGTCAACACCACTTAGAGAAAGTTAAATTAGACAACATAAAAATTAAGATTATTCAGAAAATATAATAGTCAAAGCAATGAATATAAATTTTTGTAATTGTACAAAAACTAGTAGAAATACATTAGCTAAATTTACAATCATATTTAAAAATAAAATTACTGATTTCTAAGTAAATAGCAATTTTACTGCTAATTCAAATATCAATTACGAAATTTTTGATATTCATAACTTACTGTAGAATTCATAGCATTAATCTTCATCCATCGTTAAATTGAAATATATCAGAAATACTCTACATTTTCAGGAATCAACCAACACGTTTGACTTTCTCTTCTTACAAAGAGTAGCTTGTTTTGTAATTAGCTATGTAATATAATAAAGAAAAATGTGTTTATCATGTTTACATTCTGAAGTTCTTTTCATTCGTTGAATGTACTTAAATTTTTTTGTAGATCTACCACTATGACATCACGACTAGGTACCAAATTTTATTTATCTACTTGGTAATTTTTTTTACTTATAGTATTTAGAAACATAAAGTGACAAAGGAACAGATATTGAATCAGTAATCTATTTTCTCCAAAATAAGTTGTGAAGATTTAAAATTTTAAAATAAAAATATTTGGAAAATTGAATAGATATCCATGTTGATTCGTGACTTTTAAAATTATGCTCAAAATGCTCACGTTTTAATAAAATAATAGACTTCCCAAATACATATCTCTTCGGGATCTTGTAATCTTTTGTAGGAAATTATCCTTAAATTCAAAATTTCATCTATGAAAATCATTACAACCTTTTTTTTATTTTCTTGAATACGAAGTAGAGAAAAGGAAAGAACAGTAATTGTCAAAAGCTTCAAACTTGAAATTTTAATGAATCTCGCATGTTTGGATCTCCAAGAGTCCGAAAAACATATTTTTGGAAATATGCTTATTTGGGAATACGGTAACTAAAAAAACGCCTGAACTAAACGATTAAATATTTATATATGCGACTTAACCCCAAATCTGTAGATTTCTATCAAATTTTGAAAATGATCCACTTATAGGACATTCGTCTAGCAGTCCGAGGGCAAGTAAACATGGTAGCTGCAAAGCATAAAAAAAGTTAATTTACAATGATGCACTTTGGCTTAGCATTTAAAATGTACATTAACATCATTGTACATTTTCGTACCACACCAAATTTTGAATCGAATCTGTCAAAAGGTTGATCATCTGTTTGTCTGTACTTTCGCTCGCATGTTAACGCAATAACTTAAAAAGGCAACAAGGCAAACTGATTTGAATATTTTTAACTGCAAATGTAGTTCTATGTTAAATTTTTGGCTCAATTCCAAAACTTCGGTAAGGGGAAAAAAAAGGCTTCCGAAATTCTGTTTTCTGGAATTGGTGCATTACCTTTATATCAACTGTAAATCTCGAGATTCTATAAGAATCTTAGATTCTCATGTAAAATCGCTGTTTTGTTATTATTATTCATCAGTGCCATACATTTAAGATATAATTTTAGGTTTTCAATACAAATATTCGAAAGCCTTGAGTGATGGACTCTGAAAATAGAAATCTGAGCATTCATGACCTTTTATACAGAGGGAAAGGGGAAACACTTTTATAAAGCATATACGAGAATGTTTTGGGGTGAGGACTCCCGCCGTTGATCTGTCGTTTTCACACACACGCGTAATTTCTAAAATTGGTTCCTAAGTGAAGTAGGTCTTAAATGCAAAGATTATTTAAAGGAAAATAAGTAATTTGCATTTGAAATTTTTATGTCCTGTTTTTGAAATAGCTAAATTTACCAAGTTTTTGAAGAACTACATTTTACATCTAATGATTATTTTATATCCAAGAAAACTTATTTATATAAATTAAGGCGGCATAATGCAAGTAGCGAAGAATCAATTCGCCGATAGAAAGAAATCAGTATACCTAAATAAAGAATGCTCTATATATCTTTAAAAACTTGAATAGAAATTAAATCAGAAAAACAGACATGTACAAATATTTACATTTTGCCATGGCATAAATAATATATTCCTTTCAATATCATTTCAAAACTTTTTTCACACTGAACTCACACTGAGAGTTTCAATATATTTCTTGCCACATCTATTAATAACTGAGCTACCAATCGGTAGGTATTCTTGGAGTATAACGTATAGTCATAAATAATTCATTGAGACCCTTGATTTTCAAATATAACCCACCTTGCTTAAGAAAACTCCCATGTGAGAATGAAATACATGTCAATAACAAAATATTTTATCAGAATTTCGCAACAAGAAAAGTGTTCTTTAGAAATCCTAAGCATGAGGGCTTACCGATACATGGCCAATATTTTTATGAGTGTTTTCTCTTGGGGGTCAAAAACCCATAACACCCACAAGATAGCTTTCGAAAGAAAATAGTGCCCTCTCCTTAACAGCCCCGAAATCCCCCGGGAATAAAACTCATGTTCCACAAATATGCAGTTTATCCCTTTTATGGGAGTGGAGAAGAAAATGAAAGAACACATTACTTGTTTTCTACTGTCTTTGAATTTAGGATCAGACTGCTCTAAATCCAACACACAACTTCAACTTTTCTTTTTTTATCGACTAATTCCTGAGTATTTTTGCAATCGTGGAGTTCATAACTAGACAAGAATTCAATCTGTACATTTACTTCTTTATTTTTCTTCTTTCTCTTCAAAGTTTCAAAAAAAATTTAAAAGTCATATTAATGATGGAAATGGATTTTGATCAATAGTCTATTTCATTAGTGTAATAATAAACTTATAGGGAAGGAATTATTTATTAAGGATAGTTATACTAATATTAGACTGTTGAGTTTCTTGCCATATATATTTAGATACACTTAAGGAACTCATTAAATGTATTTTGATATCAAGTTAATAAGCCTTACAGACTATAAGTTACTTGTCTAAGGCAAGGGCATAAGGAGTAGTTGTCGGGGCCCTCACATAAGAGAGGAGGGGTTGAAATCGAATAGAAAATTGTTTTTACGTTTCCTTTTTAAACAAAATATTGATATGTCTATTTTAGACTGTAGTCAATTTTCTTACTATATATCTATAATGAGATGACACATTTAAATACCTCCAAAAGTTCGGTTCTTCATTACTAAATTAATGAAGCTGAGAGGGTCTCAAAGGAATTTTTGCCCCTGGCCCCAATTAAGTTATGTCGGGCTTTGCTTACATTTCGACGTAAGAATTTTATATTTCACAAGAACAAGTGAAATTCTGTGTTTTCCAAGCTAATATAAAAAATTGTATTTTGCTATTAAAAAAACTGTAATTCTCACGACTACTATAATTTAAAGTTATATATCGTTTTGAAACAGTACTTAAGCTGTTTTGAAATGAATCTTATAACTTTAAACCTTCAAAGTCACGTAACAAAGACATCATCTGACCATATATTTCCCTTCCACATTAGAGGAGACTTTATTTACTGCTAATTTAAAGGTGTAACAAAAGAGTGAATCTAACTTTAAAGTTTTAACAATTAATAGTAACTATCGTCTGCGAAATCAGAAATTCCCCACATATATAACACAGACAACTCCAATTCTGATCAGATCACGTTGATAGCTAGTAGTAACTATTTCATCCACAATTGATAATAATATTTGTCATAACTTCCTAAAGTTATGGTGATCTATGAATTTATAAATAACTATTAAATTCAGATATTCATTGCACAGAATATCTACTATGTTAGATCAATTTCTATTAAATAGTGGAACAAAATGATAATATTCCAAACCTTTCTCTCGGGTGTAAAGAACTAGAATATAATCTTGTTTCTACTGTCAGTCTGAATAATCAATTATTGCAACATGCGTTAGAATTGTCTACATTTAGTACGAAAAGATACGTTTCCCTCTTAGGCAGTCGTTTGGGTTTGATATATGATGATGAGGTTGCTCATTTCAAATGACTCTCGCGTATTTTTTTCGATTTAACTGATTTACATAATATTCTGACGTAAAGTTATTAATCAATTTAATAACTAAAATCTTCTAATTTTCATTTTTATACCTCTGGTGCACTTAATCTCCACGAAGCTGCTCCAACCCATGGCAAAAAGGAGATGAATTGAAAAGAGAGGAGCTACTGCGTTGAAGCGTGTGGCTGAGACAGGTCAAAGAGTGTGTTAGTAGGGGGAACTCCGAGAAACGAGTTTAGACTCAAACTTCAATTTAATTATATATATTTTAATAGTTGTAGATTATTTAATTCATAAAATACAATAAATTTGTCTTGCTATGAAAAGTGCCATCGCTTGTGCCAAGACAAGCGATACTGTCTATGAGTTTTTATGTCAATGATTTTAACTTAGTTTTATTGTTTTGTTTATTTGTTTACCCAAATAAATCTTGGAAATTGCCTCAAATGAAATAAATATATCTGAACAAAATTATTTTTATGATGACAACCAAATAAATTTTTATTGCTACTTTTCATTTCGGCTATTTAATATTTATATCTATATTGTTAACCTATTTTCTGATATTTCAGATGTACAGATAACGTTCAATTAAATGACTACATTTAGATTGAGGCTTTTGAAAAACGTCACAGATTAGTTATATTTTCAAATAAAATATTGAAAAACATCTCTGAAATCAAAATATACGCTAAGTGAAAAATGTTTTTCACAAATTGGTTCTTTTAAACCCAAAAGAAGTAAAAAGCAAAAAATCTTCTAGTTGAGAAGTTTATGAAATGACTTGTTTAAAATGCTGAAGACAGCTTAAAAGATATATTATTTAATTCCTGAACTAAAAAATAAGTTGTATTTGTATCCATTCTTTAAATATTAGAGTTTGACTTATAAGTAACACGAAAATTTCAGTTTGTTCAAATAAGTATAAATATCTCCCTATAAGAAGCACTAAAAAACTATAAAATTTTCTAAATGAATAAATTACACATTCCCTTCATCAAGTATTACAAAAACATATTGGTAAATTAATGTCCCAAATTTGAAAAAAAAGTATTATTAGAATTTAATTTATGAAATTTTTCGTCAGAAAGTTCTACCAAAAATTAGAATTTGAGAATATAGCATCTAAAAATACAAAAAAGCACTAAAATTTATAAAGGCTCAAATATAAAAAAACCACTGTAACTCCCCCCCCCCCCAAAAAAAATGTACCTAGAAACAAAATTCTAACGGTTTTCTTAAAAAAACAAACATTAAGAATATTAAATAAAAAACCTCACAATTTCAGGGGGGGGGGAAATCAACTTTTTAATGCAGTCACCCATCCAAAACAATTTAGTGAAATTGCTTTAAAAGAGCTATCACTTTTCCAGAATCGAAAATTGTATGGAATGGAAAAAAATGTCGTATCTGGAATGGAAAAAAATGTCGTATCTGGAATGGAAAAAAAAAATATTTTAGAGACTCTTAATAGTGTGATGAGCTGAACATTTCTACTATCATATATCATCGTACATTTCGGAACTAATTTTCTGTCATATATAAAAAGCTGACAGAATTCTTTGTCTCTCCAAACTCCCAGTTCCATTACTGAACTATCTTCGATATTGTTGGTGACATAAAAACGAATTTTTCATCGAAAAGATATCAAAACTGTCATAAACCGCCTAGATTTTTTGAAATTGAATTTACTGCTATTCAGAAAGAAGATATCTTTCGTCCTGATGATGTAGTAGAATAACTCTAGACAAAGTTTTTCTTCCTATGCTTACATTCTTAGGTTAACGTCTAGATTTTTCCAAATCTACAAGCTGGAAGAAAAATTGCTCTTATTATCTTTCAAATATCATCTGTCATTCTTTACGAATTCAGCTGAATTGGTTTTTTTTTTTTAAACCTTACAATCAATATTTTGAAACAGAAAGAATTTTAACAGTTCATTTAAATTATTTATTTATCCAGAGCCATTTGTTGCTTTCAAGAAAATTACCAAACCTTTATCTCGGTCCATTTTATCATGTCTAAGATTTCATAGCAGAAACGTGTTTCGGAGCTTGCATCTACAAGTTTTTCCATTTCTTAAAATTCAAAAATACAATTTTCCATGGATTTATTGGAAATTTATACTTATTTATTACAGAATTTTAAACTAAAAAATTTTCTGAAACCATTTCACAGAATAAAATGTAAAACTCAGAGTTTAAAGGAATTTTTATAAATTTTTATAAAAGCAAGAATTTTTATTTATATGTAATCTTTTTATCATTTTCCACAATGCTTGCTCAAATTATGGCTCATTTAATTAGATTCGAAACTCAGGAATAGTTAATATCATGGAAAGCTATCCAAGAAGCTGGTACATAGATAATATAGTTATAAAAAGCTCAACAATAAATAACGGCACTTTATTCTACAAGAAAGAAAGAACACATGCATAATAAAATACATATGAAACGTAAACAAGAAAAACAGCATCATATGAACAAAAAGTCAGCAATAATCACCAGTAACAGCACAAAACGCTTTAAGAGATCTCACAGGTGACAAACTTCGCCAAACTATTTATATCTCTCGAATCGTCAACTACTTTCAACTGAGTATTCGTTTGAGCTGAACTCAACTCATTGAGCTTAAACACATTATGCGGAAATCATCTTTTTGTTTCCAGCGATATTTATCTAAATATTAATGACTTAACACGACATTAATATGATTTGATATGACTTTAACTACTATAAAATGATGGAAAACCATGAAGAATATGTGAATTTTACTTTACCTCCTGAGAAAAGTTTGGCTCAAGATTACATATGAATCTGTTCTTTCGGTGATAAATAATAGGCATAAAATTTTACTCATCTGAAATTTTGCGTTTTGCAGTTATCATGTTCACGCTAATTTTTTATACAGATAGACAGAAGTCCTGAGTATGAATTTCGTACAAAAATCGATCAAAAACTTCAAATTTAATTCATAGAATGATTCGCGATTTCATCCGATAAAGTAAAAGCATTTTTATCATGTAGATAAAAATAATTCCAAAAAATAGATAAAAATAATTCCAAAATATGGGGCTTGGAAATTCGACAAAATGTTCTGTTTTATTTCTTTGGACCTTTACAATACTTTTTCTTTTAAATTTAAAACACTTTCTACATAAAAAAAATTTGTGTCATCATTCTTGTAAATGTTTAAATTAGATTATGATTTTTTAAACCTGTTGAATAGTATCATCTATTATAAAGCCTGAAATATCTATTAAAGTTTACTTTCAACTGATGTAAGAACATTAGTCGAATAATGTGCGCTTAAAGAAAGAGCCACGCTAAGATATATTTATTTTTATTTGATTAACAATTAAATTTGCGACAGCAATTAATTCATAAGATGCAAAAAATATATATTTAAATAATACGCAATAAGTAGAAAATGTTTGCTTTTCTTGAATTTTAAGGTTAAGTGATTGAAAAATTAAAAACAAAAACGAGTTTTCAAAAAATCAAGCAGGTAAAAAAATACGCCAATCTGTGATTTCATCTGAAGTAAAATATGGAATACACTAAAGCTTTCGTATTTCAGAAAAACTTAAAAATACAACTAATATCTTATTAAGTGATTTTTATGTATGTGTAAATTAATTCAGAGTTGCCTACACAAGGCGCGAAAGTGTACTGATTTAATTGAGCTTATAAAATCGAAGGTAATTAAATGGGATCTTATAGTTGAATCCTAATGGAGAACGATAATTGTACTACCTGTCTCATAGGATATACGACTGTACATACTCTCATTTACAAGGACTAATTCACCTCTGTATCGTTACTATGCCCATTAAGAAGACGATAATCATTCTGTCAATCGCAAGCTTCTTACTCTGATACTTGGATTACCTCTCAATGAGAAAGACATATCTAAAAAGTAATAAAGTAAAATTCTGGACTGAAACAAAAACTAAGCGGAAGAGTGACTTTAATATAGTGTTGATTAGCAATTATTTTTCATTCTAAGCTATGAATCCAACGGTTATAAATGACTTTTCAACCTTAATTTTCTAACATTATCGAACACTTTATAAATGCAAATTGATAATGATACAAAAAGGCTTAGTAAAATATTTGAAACAGTGCAAAGAGAAAATTTAACTCTATTACAGTAAGACATGAGTGAGATAGTTGGAACTCGGTAACTTATGGCAAGGTTCTTTCATAATTAAAAGAATTAGAAACTGAAAAAAAGTGATTAGGTATCAACGTTCATTCATTCGTTCAACACCCATTTCTTTATTTTTATAAAATCGAAGGTAATTAAATGGGATCTTATAGTTGAATCCTAATGGAGAACGATAATTGTGCTACCTGTCTCATAGGATATATGATTGTAGAACGATCTTCCAAGAAGGAAGGATCAATCGTTAGAATATTTGCTAATCATTTCAATCGATAAGGATATTTAGTATTTGTCCAATCTTTTTTGAACTTGCTCTGCTTAAAAAATATCGATATCGCCAAAATCCTTCGCCATATCAAATATCGCCAAATTTTTGCATGTAAAATTAGGCAAATTTTATATCACAACACGAAATGAAGTAACAAAAATAATCCTAAATATTTATCTCAATTTGTATTTTTTTTTCTATTTACAATTGCAAATGAAACGAATTCACCTTTAGGGAAATGTGGACATAGAAACTTGTGTTAAATAGATTCAATCATAGCATCCTCTTTTTATATAGTTATACTGTATTTAATAAAAGTTTTTTAATCTTTAAAAAAACTAGAAACGTCGTTGAAAAATTTATTACCTTAAAAGACCAAATGTAGCGTGAAAAGTGTTATCATTAAAAAGTATATCTGTTAGGAAAGCACTTTTACATGGGCATTATATTGCAAAACGATAGTCAAAACATGAATGTATGATTACGATAAAGAAAATCAATTTCTAATAGTCAGATATTCATCTTTTAATAGTTATATCGACATTGATTTCAATCAGAAACTCTTAATCTTTTATATCTGAGGCATGTTCATTTATCAATACACTTACTTTACAGATTTCAGATCGAAATTACTGATATTTTTCAAAACGGAGGCAAGAGATAAAAGCATTATAAACTACAATCACTAACTATATTGATTTTTTACAGATTTTGGTCTTTCACAGAATAAAAATCTTTAAGGGAGATGATGGCATTTATTATGAAACACTTTAAGATGATAATATTCTAAGCTGGAATCGCATATTCTTACTTAATTTTTTTTAATTTGTTCAGAATTATGTAATAGGAAGGAAATTAACGCAAAAGTCATGTTTGATATCACATAAAACAAGTGGCGAAAGTGATGAAAAGCATTTCTCCAATTTTATTTTGAAATATTTTTGAAATCTAGAGAAAAAAAATATTCTTCGGGAAGAAAACTTATATTTGAAAGAAAGGTTATTTTCAGAACTTTAAATTAAAGTAAAAATACATTTGTGTTATTATGTATTCCAAATTTCTACTAACTACAACACAGAAGTAGGTGGCTGCTCTACCCGGCATCTACTAAATGCGGCTTGGTTGGTTGGTAGTTTTGGGGGTTTTTTGGCACAAGGGCCATCTTTGGCCAAGCTGCGCCATCTATATGGTTAAAAAGTGTTTAAATGGTCATTAAAGTTGAAATAAATGAATAGTTGCATAAAAGCAAAATATAATAGCTAAAAAATACTGGAAACAGTAGTAGCACAGGATTATGTATTTACAATAAAAAATTTAAGAAGTTAAAACGCTTGAAGAATTTAAATGCAAGATAAAAATTTAATAGCATATAAAAATTTATAAATGTTTGAATGGTGCTTCTCTCCCAATAAATCAGCGAGAGTTAAGGATGATGAGTGAAAAAACTGGTTACGATGAATATTAAAAGCTGAGCACTCGATCGAAATGTGATGAACTGTAAAATCTGTTCGACAGGTGGGACATATAGTCGCTCTGTCACCAAATAGCAGATGTTTTTGAGTAAGGCGAGTGTGCCCTATACGAAGACGTGTTAATATAACATCATCCCTACACACAGGTAAGACTGGCCATAAGCTCGTAAAAGGCTTAATTGAATGCAACTTATTGTTCCTGCTTAAATCCCATGTTTCTTACCACAGAGAAAATATTTGGCACACAACAGATTTCTTTGCATCACTATATGGTATCCTGCGATTCGAGAAACAAGAGGCAGTTTTTACAGCTTGGTCTGCCTGCTTGCCACGGATCCCTACGTGAAATGCGGCCCTAAATGCGGCCGGCCTTTTAGTAAATACATCCCATTTCGAATCAAATTTTAAATCTTGCGTTTGCAGTAACATTATTATGCTGAATAGCACGCATTTGAACAAGAAATGAGTCATTTGTTGACTGAATTAAAATTGTTTTTTTTCAATCATAAAAAATAATCAATAATATCTTTATAATTACAGGTTATGCCAACTATATCGGTACTTATTACGTCTAGAAATTCTTGAAATTTCAGCTACGCGATACAAATATTAACATTTAAGTTTGATCTTTATAAGACAATATGTAAAAATTTCAAAATCCAGTTAGGGTGATCAGCGTTGAGAAAAAAATATTTCTATACTCTCTCAATTATAGATGTTACCCATCTCCAAACTGTGGAGCTTTGGTTCATATTGTGAGTGAAAGGAAATTTCATATTATTATTTTTTTAGAATTCCACGCATCAGCTTATATGTTTCCAAGTATATTAAAGGAAACTGATCGTTCTGACCTAAATGAATGACTCTGGTGAATAATAGTGACTAAACGTTGCAAAACGTTACTTTTGTGCAAATGAAGTCTATTCTTTTACAGAGTCTAGCATGCTATCCTTAATGACGTTTTTTGTGACTAATCGCTGGAAAGTGGGTAATATCCAAGAGTCAGAATATCGAATCTATATTTTGAATGCCTCCCCCCAACCGATCGTATGAAATTAAAATTTGGCAGAGTTACAATTACAGTTACAAAATCAATTATTATTTAAGTAATTATATTTCTGAGGTATTGTATTTATATTCATGAGAAATTACAGACCAACATTCATTTAACACATTGATATATTCGGCTCAAAATATAACATTATAAAATTTAGACGTTAAAACTGTGAACAGTATTTTATTTATCTAAGGTGTTACTTGTTTGAATTATAGCTCTTACATGCAAACAGAAATACAAGCCAAAAAATCGCCAACCACTTCAAGAATTTTATTCCAAATTTGATACTTATTTGCACTACAATATTTATCAATGATAAGCATAGCGTAAATCTCATATATTAAATTCCATTTAACCACCACTCAGCGCTTTTGAGTTACCATATTCACAGATATACCAAAAATATATTTTTCGAATTTAGAAAGGTCTTAAATGTTTTAGAGAAAGAAAAAAAGATTTTTTTTTACTATGACAATCTTTTTTGTTTTCGCATACAAGAAGTATAAAAATAACCTGTAAAGAGCAAGTAATATGGATTCGAATAGTTGAGCCCTGCATTAATATAAAAAGTCTTTGTAAAAATGACTAAATGCATTAATTTATAGAGGTCTGAAGAACAGTATGATAACAAGTAACTAAGCAGCAATTTATTAAATATTATATAGAGTTTAAAAAGCATTCGATGAATAATTTTTAATTTTATTCAACAGTAGCAATTGAGAATTCTAATAATATAAGTTCCTAATGGGTAGGTATACAATACTTCTAATTGCTTATACCTAAAGAAGTGGTAGACTCAGCGTGAAGACTAAAAAAAATCATAATCCATCTTAGCACTCTGGAACAATCTAGGAATCAAGAACTACTAGAACAACCTAGTCATATTCTGGCTCTTTGCCTGTTAAATGTTGTTGCAACAATAAATTTTAACAAAGCAATATATTTGGTGATTTAATGAGCAAAGATTAATAAAACTATAAAGAATATATTTTTCAGGTGATAACGATGCTGAATCTAATCGAGTTCATTTGCAGAAAATTCGTGAAATAATCAACAACTCAGTGATGCATATTAGCCATTAAAAGCCTATGCAGGGAGGAAGCTTTCCTCTATATAAAGGCAGACTATCTTCAAACACCATAAAAAAGAAAGAGATTGGGCATGCATAAAATCCTTTATCTTGTGTAATGCATTATTGTATATAAACAAAGCTTTATTATTTACATTTGATTTGAAAGGCTCCGTTGTCAAAGTATTTCAAAAGTGGAGCATCCCTGTCGTAATGCTATCCCTAATGTAATTTACTAGCATAAAGGGTGCGTTTTCTATGTTGACAGTTGACACACGGATCTCCAATTATTTAAAATTTGCATATGAATATTACAAGTGCTTGTGATACTGTGAATAAAAGCTTGATTTATTAGAAACCGCAAACATATTAGTGATGAAATGGAAGCATAAGAAAGACTTTTTCATGTTTCCCATTATGTTCACGAACTCCTTTCTGGGCCTGCCAAAGTGTGTACTCGAGGAAGAAGTTTTAGAAAAGCTGGATTACAACAAACTCAGAGGTATTGTTAACAAAACTGAAGTGAAAATTGGAAACTGAAATTTCTATTGTTATCATAAAATGGAAATCAGTTCCCTTATATCTATGGCAAAATCATTTTTAACGTTAATTGGATAGTTATTGAAAAAACATCAGAGACCAAGAAAAGCATTTCCACAACTTTTGATGACATTACAGAAATAAACTAACACACATCAAGAATATCATATTCTGTACATATATGGAGGAAAAAAATTTCGAAGATGCTTTAAACAAAAATGATAAGAGGTTATCGGTAAAAAAAATTATGGCGATGATTTGGGATATTATACAGGTTTTAATATTTATCATATTCAAAGATAAAAAGAAATTATCTTTACTATTGTTCGTTAGGTTTATCGACTTAATTATCGGTTATTGAATCAATAATTAAAATTAAAGATTCGCTGTTATGTTTTATTTAAAATATAGTCCTCAGCAACACTTCATTTATCTAATAATTCTTCAGTTTCCAACTTATTAAATTTCTAAAATATTATCTAGAGGTTTTAAAGAAATTTTTCTTCACATTTGTGAGATTTTATATTCATATTTAAACATTTCATATGCATTTTTAAGCTAATCATTTGTAAAGCATTTCTAATTTCACAGAAATTTTTAGTAACTCGAAAATCTGGTTTTAATTATAAAATGTAATTATTTAAAAGTTATAATAAAAGTTTATGTAAACATATTTGATATCTATATATTCCTTAATTTAGTTCTCAAAGTAACAAGGGAATCTCGTTTTAATGATAAAACAGAAATATTCAAAATTAGTTGTAAAAGGTTCCTATTAGTTCTATATAAGCATATTTGAAATCTACATAATCCTGAATTCAGTTCTTAAAATATTTGATGAAAATGACTTATAATAAGAAAATTTATTTTTGTGAAGGAACTTTTGAAGCTACAATTAAATCATCAAATACTTTTAAAATATTTTTAAACAGCTTCTTATACAATAATGTTATAATTTATAAAGCAGAAAGCAATGAAATTAATTACTTTCTTTAATGAATAAATCGCAAAGGTAAACTTTCTCGAAACAAACATCTGCGTAAAATATTTCTAGCCAGAAATCTTTTCCAAATGTTTTCATTCTTTGAATCAATAACTCACCTTAATATTTATTGCCTATTTATTTACTATTACCATTTCTGCCAAACGATTCTCAGCCGTTTCCACCTTCAATAAAATTAAACAGCCGTTTCCTTCCTGTTAAGAATATTTCTCTAGTGCCGGGCCAATTTGTTGTACCCTACTTTTTTTCCCTCCCCATACCGTTTTGTTTTGCAACTTAAGTCAATGTCTTAACTTTTCTTGATTTACTCACTCCCGCAGTCCGTTTCTTTATCGTCTGCTGGGGGACTTCCAAGGGGTGGGAAGGAATCTCGTTAAGATAATCCTCGAACGTAACGAGCTGTTAAATGAAATCGCCATCTTAGATGCCCCCCTCCAATTACTCCGCGTAGTTAATTACTCTCGGCGGGAAAGCAGGTGCTTTCTAGACCCCCCACCCCCTTTTTCCAGCGGCGGGCATTCCGATAAAAGTTTGATTGGTTTCGCCCACCCGAGGAGCTTAATAGGGCAATAAGTATTCTCTGTCTCATTACATTTTTGCGTTTCATTTCCAATGAAATTTTGTACGTGATGCGCTCGGGGGGCTGGGTAATAATTGAATAAAATATATTATTCGAATAAAGTGTTAAATATTTTCTGATAAAATTTATATAAAATTCGTTTGAATTAAAAAAAATGGTTTCTTTGAATAATGCATAATAAAAGTGAAAACTTCGTCAGGGATATTAACAGACGCTAGACGTATACTTAAGTACATTCATTCAAAAACATAGAAAGATTACAACAGGATTAAGTTAGAATAATTAATGAAATAATTTGTTCTAAAAATCAATAATTTGAATAAATTGTAATTTAAAAAATTATATTTTTAATGCCAAAAATTATACATTCATATTTTATAAATTTTTGAACAATTCTGAGAGAAGCAGTTCCTTTAGAATGGCCTAACAAACTATTATTGATGTTATATCTATTGTATAATTAAGAAGGCCAATTTATTTCTTTTAAGACTCATAATACTGTTGAAATTTATATCTCTTAGAAAATTTCAATGCTTTTCTATTCTGTTACTTGGGCCGCGGTGGCTTAGTGGTAAGGTCTCGACTTCGAAACTGGAGGGTTTCAGGTTCAAGACTCTATTCCACTGAAGAAACGTCGTGTAAGGGGGTCTCTTGATCAGTTAATACAAATAAAATATTCTGTTACTTAATTATTATTCAAAGTATTAATTATTCAAATAATTTATTTATGCTACCCAAATTCGCACGGTAAACAGTTTACTTTTATTCTTTGTATGAATTCATAACATGAATAGAATTCTTAGAAGTTTTCATTATCATCGAATAATACTGCTGGTTTTATACTCGAATTGCATAAAAATAGTTTCGTAGTTATAATAAGATAAATTTTCCTTTTAAGGAAGAATAAGGAATTAATACTTCGTTTAAATTCATTATAAATTAGAAAAAAATGTTTGTTTCACCCTTTTTTCCTTTTAATTCCATCAAATTTTTTCACCATTATAAAAGTAAGTGTTGCACTGCAGTCTTTTGAAACCAAAGTTGCATTCTGGAATAAGAAATAATTGCGAAATTAGTATTAAAAATCTGCCGACATTTTTTAATTAATAGTTTTTATATGCATTCTTATAACATTACAATAAGAGGTAATTAAATTTGTATAACATTATTAGCAAAATATTCACTAAACTCTTGGAGAAATTCTGAATCTCATGCGATTAGATATAAAGTTTCTACTATTTCACAGGTAATTTTCATTAAGTTATTAATTTACTTTTATTTAAAACTATTTTTAATATTTTAAATACTTAATTTTGGAAAATATTTCAAAATTCTTTAAATTTCGCTATTTTTCTTCATATGCTTTTTTTTTTTTGCCTAAAATTTCTTAAAATAGAGAGTGTTGATGTAATTAAAAAGAAATTGGCTTTAACGCAAAGAACTTTCATCGATAATAAATATTTCAAATGAAGGCATTTTCTAACATTCTCTGTAAATGCTCGATTATTTCATTTCGTTCTGAAAGGAGTAATATAGATAATACACGTCTTTAAGCTAATGTTTCACATTATATATTCTTTTAATTCAAGTATACTGTGATAACAAGGAATGAAATTATTCTGCATATTTTGCTGGTGGAAATGGTTGCCAATTCAAGGTATATGTGACATTACCATAGTAAAAATATATGCAATTGAATGCTAGATAGCACACTAAGTTACTTTATCATGTGATCATGATATCACGAGAACTAGTCTCCTTATGTATTAGCCACCAGGGACTTAACAACTTTTTGGCTAACTTTTATAATTCGATGTAATTATAAACAAAAACAGAATAAATAATAATTTTACTGAATTATTAGGAAATATGCATACATTTAAGAACGATGAAAGTAATATGTCTAGGAACATTTTGTTTAAACTCTGTCAATGGAAATATTATCAAACATAGTCTATTTTCATTTCACAGAATTGCATATATCATCTAGTACATCGCCGTACATTGTTTTAATTTTATCATTTTGGTACAAAACTACTGCAGATATAAAAAAATTAAGAATAGTATGAAGCATTTCATGTTTATTACATCAGCAGGAATAAGTGGCTTTGGTTATCACTCTATTTATTATCATAAATAGAGTGATAACCAAATGACAGACAGTACTAATTAAAATTAAAAATAATTTTACAAGATAATGGATCACAAACATACTTGAAAGTGCTTAGAATAGAAGAATTATTGATGGAAATGGACATTAAATTTCTTTTCGTAGGCTCAGAAATATATTTCATCACGAAATAAATTTGTCTACGTTTAATTTTTATACATACCACAAAAAATTAACGTTTCCCTTGTCTATTTCTGCTCTCCAAACAAAATTAAAAAATTTCCTCGTTATGAAAATGAAATGAAAATTTTCAAAATTTTGTTAAAACATTTATCATTAACTAGAACAAAATGAAGGTAATTAATAATAATTGAATTATTCCTAAACTTTCGTAGCAAATATAGTTGGTTTATTATTTTTAAATTTTTGAAATAATAAATGGATTTAAAAAGTTAATGCGTTTTATGTGAACATTGATTTGATTCTATTACAGGAATTTAAAAAAAATACTTAATTGTATGGTTACACATGCTTCACATTATTTTAATGAATTTTGAAAAGAACTGTTTTTTATGTTATAAACAAAGAAAAAAACAAATACCAGATTTAATAGACAGGTTAATTCAATCAATCAATCATTTACTCTTTATATTCCTTTCAGTTCTCTGAATTCTCAAAATATTCACAAACTTTTTCGGGCAAAAAAATATAGTTTTTAAGTAAAGCTCATCAATTTTCTGTCAAAGAATAAAAAGTCCGAGATGGCTTCTTCAACAGTTTCTGGTAAAAGAAACAGTGGGAAGTCACATCATCAGAAATTGAAACTTCTTTTTTTTTTTCCTTTTTTTATATCCGGCTTTATTTTTCTTTCACTTCAGTTTTCATTTTATCAGGGCAGACGATATTAACCTCGTTTGTTTTACTGTAGTCATAATACCATCGATACATCATTTGAAATATTGAGCTCTGCTTTTTGGAAATAGCTGTTTCTAGAATAAAATAACATTAAGATGAATTTTATGATGAATCGTGATTTCCATTTATGAATTGCTTACTGATCAGTATAAGCGTAATAATAATAATAACAGAAAGAAAAACTTTCCATCAAACAAAAAAATTTAATTGGAAAAATCTCCCTCGTACAAGAATTTCATTCGAATGAAGTAAAATTTATGTGATTAATTGTATATTACTGTACATGATTACGTTGCGGAATTCAATAATACTTCGATATTATGTGGTTTGGAGCCAGATTATAAATCTCGTATATTGGATTCATATGCATTGATATATGAATTTGCATATAAATACATGAGAATTTTAATTTATAAGCATATGGTGGAATAGTATATTTATATGAAGAGAAAGTATGGAATGAAGAATGTATATATATCGGAAAATTTGTAACGACAACAAAATAAACATTACACGAAACAGAATTATTTTGATGCCAATAGTTTCATAAAATCTATCATACATATCTGGAGATCTAACAATTTCTTTCTCTCATATAAAGTTTCTTAACTGGAAGTTATTATTATTGGTCTCACTGGCAGCCATGTATCATTAGTTTATTAATTCCAAAATTTGCAGAAACTGTTCAGAGTAACTGAGAGTTTTCGAAGACGATTGCAATTGTCGTTTATCTTTCTGGTGGAAATGAATCTGATCCATCGGTTTCTGTAGATATTGATTTGCTTGTGCTTTTCTATATCTTCGTTATTTTTGAACAATTTGCTATGCTCTAAGTTCAATAGTTCATTGGCAATATCATTATTAAATACTAAACAGGATTTTCTGGTAAGACTGTTAATTTCTGATATTTTTTGAGCTATAAAAAAAAACAAGGATTTTCTCCATTTTTGCTATTTATATTTATTTTTGAATTGCTCTTTTGTATTTTGTTCTAAAACGCAAAGAATACCGAGCAAGAGGAACAAATAAGAATTTGAGTAACTTTGCATAGTTCGCAGTGGCATAAGTTACTACATTTCAAGTTTTGAAATATCTGATAATTTGTCTACAAATTTAATGAAAAAAATTTTTAGACATTTTTTCCTAATAATACTTTTTGGTAGTGTATATATATTTATGACATTCTTCTAAAATGTAATTCTGAATTTAAACGATGACCATCTTAATTAAATTCACCTACAAAAATGGCTACAGTTTTGGGATACAGAAAATATAAACAAATATATTCCACAATTGGTAATGGTATTCCACAATTCAGCATTTTGTTGCCTTGAATGAAACACATTATGAGGGCCCCATTTTAATAATAAATTTTTGTTAAAATATTTTTAATTTTATGACTCATATTAGCTTATCATATCCCTATTTAACCAGCCAACTGTTTTGATCTCTTCAGGAGAATGTGTTATGTAAATTGTCATAAACATATATTTATCTATGCATTCTTGTAAATTTATGTATATAAATCCCTGTTTTTATGTATCAGCAATCAATCAAAGAGTATAAGGAAAGTACTATCTCGTTATTAATAAGAGCAGTTTGAAATTAGAGATATATTTGAAATCTCAAAAATTCGTCTTCTCGTCTCGTCTCAAAATCGTCATATAGCTCGATTTCTTGATACACAAAATTTATCACGTTGAACGGGAGTGTGGGGGGGGATGTAGTTAGTTGGAAACAGATATGTGCTTAGGCAATTTATTCTGTTTGTTAAAGATTGAATTTTGCCATAAACTCTACTGGTGGCATACATGGGAAAGGAAATATTGCAATGTATGCACTTGTTCCGAAAAACTAATCAGACAAATAAATACCACGTTTTGACGGATTTCCAAAACCAGTTTTTGTCACATTTTAAAACCGAATTTATTTTTTTCCACATTTTATAATCAAGAAAATTGGCGTTTTGGAAAGCCTGAATATTCCATTTCTTTTAAAAATGAATTTTATTTGGTTGGGATCGATTTGCCTAGCAGCTGAAGGTTTAGAACAACGAGATGCAAATTTATTAACAAGTGAAGACATATTTGAATTTCTGTTAAATGAATTAAAAAATGTAAACACTGAAATAAGTGTTTGAAATTATTATATGCTTTAAAAGAACGAATTCAAGAAATAAGAAAAGTAGAATGAACAACTATTTTGTTGTATTTGGAATATCCACAAAACATTTCTAGTTCAAAGAAGTTTAGTGTACTTTTTTTAGTTACAAAATCTGAAATTATTAAGTTATCTGGAAAGATATTGTCTAGAATATTGCCAATTTCTTATGTGGAAATTGATTCTTATGAAGAGCAAATGGAAGAAACTATTCATCAAAATGGAACCTTTTTTAAAAAAAAAAGCCATGAAAAATTAATTCATAAGTTTCTTGAACACGTTGAAGAAAAACTTGCAAATCTAAGTCAATGAAATCTGAATTTTCATTATTTGAAATAACGAATAAAAGAACGAAAAAATTAGATTTGTTTTTTGATGCCATGAAAACTATAAAATCAACCTTAGTAGTTAGTGAAAGAGTATTTTCTATTTCAGGCAATATTGTGTCCAAAATAAGAATAAGTCTTAGCCAACTTACAATGGATATTTTATGTTTTTTAAAATCCTATTTTCCTCGGAGAAATTAAAATATTATTTGTAATTTTGTTGAGTTTTCTTTTCTTTGTGTAGGATGTATACGATATCCTTACTATTTTTTAATACTTTGTCTTTAACTTTGAAATTGGTTTCTTTTTTTGTCAATTTATGTAAATTAAATATCTTTCTTGTTATATTGTTTTTTAAAAAAAATTCAAAAACCTGCTAAAATGTTTTTTGGAAATATTGAGTTCGAAAACCAGTTCTTCAAAAGTCGTATAAATCGTAATGAATACTTACCGAAACGAAGAAGGGATTTTTTTTAAATGCAACAATAAATTGAGTAAAAATCTTTATTATTCGTTTTCTTATAAAAAATATGTGGTTAAATGTCATTCCTGCATCTAAACATCTTACTAAGTGATCATTTCAAACGATCAAATAACAACGTGAAATAATACAAATGTTGTATTTTGCAGAACTTAAATCCCTTCTTCTTTGTCAAAAGCAAATTAAACTTAAGAAAGTACTTTGATCAAAACGGAAAAATAAATAATTTCATGAGCGGAGCTTAACAAATAATAATATTTATATTAACAAATTTTTAAATTATGCTTTTACTTCGTAATGACTGTTTGAATGTATTTGTGTATATCTATTTGCAAGAGCACAGATTAATTCTTTTAGTATTTTGGTATTATTTTGCTTTGAGGCATTTTAAAGGATTTTTTTAATGAGTACACTACTATACATGGTCTTAAAATATCAATTTATTTTCTGCCAAAGGTTTCTAGGCAATCCCCTTTGCTTTAACGAATAAAAACGTTTATTTATTTTTACGGCCGGTTGGTAGACATTATAACCCAATACTAAGGCTTTCATAGAATAATTCTCACATTTATATTCAACTGTGCGTCTCTTCTTGGAGAAAGGAATTCCAAATTTGCGTTGGAACTCCATTTTCAGTTATTTCTGCACTTTCGGACAAAATTCCATGTAATCTTGGAGCCTTGAACCCGTACACTCTCACTTTCTGTAACATATTCATTTTCATACCGCAGGTTTGTTTTCACGTGCATTTTTCTAAAGGCCTAAAATCATAAATTAGCCTAATTACAGTTTAACGTATGTTTAAGACAATTAACTTAGTAATTATTCAACGCAACTTGATTTTCATAGTTAAGACCAGGCTTTCATTTTATTTTAAATAAATTGTAATCTGTCTTACAAAGAAGCGGAATAATACCAAAAAATTACATACATTTACATACAAAATTGCATACAAAAAATAAATTTTTATGAGAAAATATTTTGAAGGGGCATGAAAATGTCACAGAATGAATTTTTAATAATAAAAATATGACTTTATTCAGCAATTACAATTAAAAAGAAGTATAAAAACAGCATGGGAAAAATTGGAGATATTCTAATTCAAAACATCGTAGCGTATAATATTTTAGTATTGATTAGACTATTATTTATATTACTTTAAAATTTCGTCCTTAATTAACAAAGAAATTTTACACAGAAACAATCTTTTTACTAATATATAAACTCAATTTTCATAAAAATGAAAAGTGTAGTTGTAAGTTTAATTTTTTAAAACTTTATGTCGCTTTGAGAAAGGGGACAGCAATAGGAAAGGGGAATTGATACTATTGATAACTAAATTTTTGAATTCCAAAGTAATATAAAAAACTAACGGAATAATATGATTTAAATTTAATTAAAAAAAGACGTTAAAATGTATAATATTTATTTAAAATTTCAATCAAATTTTCAGAAAACACTCTATTGAATATTTACCACATCTAAAGTAACTAATGTGCACATTTGTTAACTCTAGGTTCAATAGTTTCATCTGTATAGTTTTCTGAAAGATTTTTTTAATCTTAAATGTTACACCAAATATAATAAAATTAATCAGATAACTGTTTTTGAAGAATATACTCGGCATATATTTTGCGTTGTAACGAGTTTATTCGTCAAGAGTAATAAGTGAAAATTCTCAGTGTGTCACTTCTCATTACTCCTGACTTAATCTATTCTTTGCTTAGTCAAAAATTTAAGCAAAATCAAAATTTAGATTCATTGTCCAAAGAGTTAGAAACAGTTAACTGGTTAATACGCCAGACAATGAACATTTTCAAGTTAAAATATGTAAAACCCATTGTTCTTAATACATGCTATTCCGATTCGAGATGTTCAGATTCTGACATGTTCTTTTAGGGTATTTAGAAATTTTAGTAGACATTCTAACGTTAAGTTTAGAGAGTCACGGAAACGATACTCAATTCCACTACAGATCAGTTGCATGAATATATGTCTAGTGCATGTTGAATCTGACAACAGGACATACACACCCTTTATGCTGGCGTGATGGGAAAATTTGCAGATACCATCCTCGTGACCTGATCAGAGAGGAAACCCTGAATCTCGTCCCAAAATGACCGTTGTGAAGCTTTGTTCATTGTTAATGTATTAAATTAAATACGGTATCTGTAGCCGAAACAGAAAAATGTAAAATGAGAAAAAAATCATCTACAGAGTTTGTTTTAATTTATTCAATGCTGTGTGCTTTTCTGTCAATATCCATTTAATATTTAATGTTGAACCGATTCATTTAAAATAACTTGAAATGGATTATAATTCGCTTTATTTTTGTTATTGTTGGATATTAAATCTATTAAATTACAAGCAAACATTTGTAACAAACATTTTGAAAAAATTAGCATTTGTATTTCTCTAGTTTTGTACAAATTGTTTTGATTTTATTTAAGGTATAAAAGTTTTAATTTTATTTATGGTATATTTTTATGTTATTTTTGATGCTGAATCTAAGAAGGGGATCCATTTACTTCTATCGCGTAATGCTTTTTTATAAAGTAAATATTTTCGAAGGAAACAGTTGAAATCACAAAATTTTGATATTTCATTTAGATTTTACTAATTTATAAATCTATAAAAATCATTTTTGCCTAATAGTTCAAATGATTGTTAAGTATATGTAGAAAGCTAAAAGAGTTTAGTAACGTTTTTTTCTTTTCCTCGAAAGTTCTTTTGCAGTTACTTTCTTTAGTAAATTTTGCAGGGATTTTCCTTTCGTAACAAGCAGCACTAGTCGGCTATCATGCTAACATTCAATTTTCCTTGATATCACTTTTCCATCTTGATAAAAAAAAAACTTCATTTCGTTCCTAACTAACAGCACCTAAATTTTAATGTAAAATGGTCTAGGTGTGAATTGAGAAAATAAAATTTAATCAAATCTTACTAACTAAGGCCTTTAAATTTTTAATCATTTCTTCTACAATAAATTTTTGTTTCCAAGAAAGATAATAATAATTAGTTCAGGGCTTTCTTTTAGTCATAAAGTGCTCCTCTTTCGTAATTCTTTTATGTCTGGTCTATAAACACACAGTTCTTCAATTCTGCTTCAGATAAAACCGTGACTTGAACACAAAAGCATTTGAAGATTTCTTTGGTTAAGTTTTGCTTCTTTTGATTAAGCCTTGGAAAATTCTTTCATATGGCCTAATTTTACATGATGCGGTAGAAGTAATACTTTTTTTTCATTAACAAGATTTTATCTTCGAATGTTTTTGAATCCAGGATCTAATATTTTTATTGGCTATCATTTCTTAATATTAAGATTTTTTTTCTATTTCAGTTGCTTATTCGCAAACAAAACAGTGGAATCATATATTCTTTTTTCTGCCGAAGTAAAGTAGAAATTACTTTCATAACATAGCAGACATTTCATTTATGATTTGAACACAATAACTTATCCAAAATGAAAACAAGATTTCATGGCTATTTTTCAAATAAATTGAGCATTCAAGTGATTAGAGGTCTAATTATTTTCTCTATACAAAGTTACTACTTTTAAAACTACGTATAGTTGCATTGATAAAGTCTACACTCTTCAGATTTTTATTGGATTTTGAAAATTACTGTGAGGATATGAATATCATTACATTAAAGAAGTTCTCAAAGGGGGAAAATCAACTTATGTTCTCGGTCCTGAAATCAAGAAAATGAGATACTAAGAGCTAGCAGTTTTTTTCCTTTTTAATCTGAAACTTAAAATATCTGCCGCATCCACAAGAAGTTTTAAATCCTTGATTAAATCATTTAATTGAAACTGCATGAAAAGTTTAGGTTCTTCGTTAATAGAGTCATATGATTCAGCAATATTATTATCAGTTGCCCATTCAAATACAATACCTGAATAAAAAGAGCTTTTTGTGGTATATGGAGGGGAGATGGGTTTGATTGTGGGATTTAAAGCTGCAAGAGCCACATCTGACTATATAGCACCAGACCTACAGTTAGAATATAAAAAGTGTGTCTTTATATAAAAATCTGTAAAAGTAGAAGATAACTATAAAAAATCACATAGCAGTGGCCAGATGAAAAAAAAAGAAACCAGAAAAATTAGAAACCAGATGAAAAAAAATAGTAATATGATGAAACATTAAATAAGATGATAAAATCCAATTACTTTTAAAAATTTAAAGAGATTTCTTTGGGGACGTTCCTCCACAAGCATTTGCATGTCTACTGTTGAAACATTAAAAAATCGAAAACGATAGGGATTGAAATCAAAGCATTTAATTAAAAGGTGCAGAACCTTTTAAATCATTTGGCATTGAAAGCAAAAGGAGCTCTGTCATCTAATAAAAAAAAGTTCGTGCATTAAACGAGTGTGACCAATGCGGTCTAGTCACATGGAGGGAAGGAATCCACATACCAAATTCATTAGGATATATAGCAGAAAAATGTTAGGATAAGATATTAATTATTTGTTCTTCAAATTGAAATGTTTCACATAACATATAATAATAGCAATCACCATCATGCCTTTTTGTTTAACTCCTAACAATTGATACAGCAAACAGAGATTGTTTGAGAAAAGATTGTTTTTATATCAGAATCACTGCCTTCATTCTTCTAAACAAATTTGAGTAAAGTATTTAAAAATATTCTTTATGCGGAACTAAAAACTTCTCCTGATCACCTAATTTCATGCCAAAATCTAATACTATAATACGAGGAATGGTTGCCAAGTCGAAATTCGCCCCAGAATTAATAAACTCCGGTAAACTTGGGGGTCTGGGGTTTTTGGCCACGAGGAATCGATTGGCGCCGGTTTTGAAGCGCTACGGTCGAGCAGTTCGGAGTTACAGATAGAATATTTTCAAACTTTATTAGTTCGCCATAATGGCTACTTAAATTTTCAACGGTAACGTGCTGCCATCTATAGCCAATATGGCGAACTAATAAAGTTTTATGTTTATGCTGTTATAGGTTTATAATATGTTTCTTATGTATGTATATATGTTTAGTTTTTCTAAATAAATTTGTCAAAAATATTGAACTTCAACACACTTCAATTTTTACCTTTGTATAGAATAGTTCCCTTTCCAAACTCTAACTTTGTTTAGAATAGTTTACAATGGTGCACTTTAACCGGTTATCTTTTCACCAATGGTTTCACAAATTTTCTTATGGCATGTATTGTTTTGGTAAATCACAATTGAAAATTTAAATCTTCGAGTTAGCTTCGATACCTGTTTTCTCCGAGCGGAGCTCGGTCACCCGCTGGTAAATGTAATACAGCATCACAGAATAGAGTAGAAACAATTCGGTGAATAAATGCATCATTCGAAAATCACTGATATCTACTCACAAAAAGTAGAAGTAAAAGTATAATCCTCACAGGTCGGAATATAAACCTATGTGTAAGCACATAACAAAGCAAAATCCTGTTGGAAGAATAATGATAGAGTTAGTGAAAAGAGGTGTTCAGAATTGCTGTTGAAGAGACAAATGCAAGAAGGAGAGATATCCGGTTTCAATTGATTTCCTTTGTCTTCTGTATTGTCCTAGATAGACAATTTGTACATTCAGAAGAAGTTATGGATTAAAATAGTTTACTATTCTTGCTATAGATTCGTTTTAGTATTCAGAGACAACTTATTGACTATTCTATTTCATTAAGGCAGTGGTGGGGAAACTTTTATTAAGACGGGCCATTTGTAATAACTAGACGATCGTAGCGGGCCAAAGAATAATGCTTAATCGTTAAAAAAATTTATGTGTTCTATAAACATATACATATATTATTACATACACTTATTATTTTAATAGTAAAAAAGCAAAAGGTAAGAAAATTATAAGCACAAAATATAAAATGAATTTAGTGTAGTTCTTGATGTGAAGTAATATCACTTTATTTTCTGGTGTCATTACTGTTTGATGGTGCATGAGAAAAATGAAATTGAGACTGTTTTATCAAAATTTTATCATAGTCCGGTTTCATTTGCGAAGCGGAAATTCTTAAAACTGATGAAAGGTGCTCATCTGTAATTATGTTTCTTAAAGAAGTTTTCCTAAGCTTCATTGTTGAAAAGATTTGTTCGCATATATAAGATGAGCCAAACATTGTCATTATCTTCATTGCATGAGTAATTAGATTTGGGAAATTATCTGGACTTAAATTTTTATAAAATTCTAGTAATGGTACTGTATGAAAAGTTTGTTTCAGGAGAGTATTACAGTTCAGTTCTATTAACTCAAGTTGAAATTTTGCATCAACTTCGTAATTAACATTGAATGGGGTCGCAAAAATACTAAACTCTGGTTCCATTTTTCTAAAGTCCTGAAATCTCTTTTCAAATTATGAAGATAGTTTTCTCAAATTAATTTCGTATTTTTTAATCTTATTGTTTGATATAGTGAATTTTAAAGATTGTATTCTTGAAAAATGAGAAAAATCTGATTTAGATATCTGATTAGCAAATAATAATAACTGTAATTTGAAACTCTTCAGGTATTGACAAATATCGTGAAGAAACTGATTTTTCCCTTGCAATTTGAGATTAAGTTCATTCATGTGTACGAGGAGGTCTGTGAAAAAAGCGAAATCAGAAAGCCACGTTTCGTTTTCTAAGACGTCAAATTGATTATAAATGCCTTTATCAAGAAGAAAATTCACAATATCGTCTTTTAAATCCCAAATTCTTTCAAATACTTTTCCAGCACTTAACCAACGAACTTTTGAATAAAACAGGATATCGGAATGCTCAGCATGTACGGACTCCAAAAACTGTTGAAACTGGCGATGTAATAATCCTCTGGAACGAATCATATTTACTAGTTTTACAACAATATTAAGTATATGGTCAATATCTAAAGCCGATTTACAAAGAGCATCCTGATGTATAAGGCAATGCAAAAAAACAACATCATTTTCCGGATATTTAGAATTAAATTTCCCAACAAATCTTTGATTGATTCCAACCATATTAGGAGCACCATCTTCACACCAAATTCTCCATCTGAAAATGCTTTATTAGATTTAGCAATATTATAAGCCAACACATAACTGGCTTTCGTAGCGCATCTTTGAGAATGATTAGCTCTCTGAAATAATTGTTGTTGACTTGATAAATTTTTTATTAAATCTTTCGATTTAATTTTTTTCATCTCTTCACTTAACGATGAGTAGGAGTGGTTTTAATGTTTGCTCTTGAAATGGCGTTGAATATTATACTCTTTTAAAACTGCAACAGTTGTATTGCAAAGTAAGCACACAGGTTTTTCTTTAAATAAAGTAAAGAAATATTTCCACGTCCCTTCTTGTATTTTTACCTACCTGCAAGGATTGTTCGGGAATTGGAGTTTCGCGGTTCTTTCGGAAAAACAGAACAATGAATCATGCGAGAGTGTTTGGAAGTTTCGAGCGAAGAGGAGTCAGCTGTTTGTTTCGGATGGATTTGTCCAGAATATTATTGTGTTTTTAATATCGCCGCAGGTAGTTTTTATGCGGGTCGTCATATTACGAAGTAAGAATGCGTTCAAACATTCTCACGACGGCACTCTTAAACGGGCCGGATTAAACCTTTCCGCGGGCCGTAGTTTCCCCATCACTGCATTAAGGGATGGCATCTGGAGGATCTGTGCATTTCTGAAATTTACTTTGATGTTAAATGTAAATATCTCTTCCTCTCCTCTTTTCTCTCACCCCTACTTTGCCAAATTAAACTCTTACTAATGCAGATGCAAAAACGTGGAGGATTTTAGAATTCGTCGGTAAACAATATTTTATACCCAAAAAGATGTTTATCAACATCACTTTTACTCCGTATTACACAAAATTCACACACAAATAAAGAAACGATTGCCATTTACGATGGAACTTTTTTATTGATTTTTCAGTAATCAACATTCAAATATTATTTTTCAAAAATATCACTTGCCTTACCACCAATTTCTTAATTTTAAACTTTGGTTTTTAAATTTTTTAATTAATCAGCACTCTACGACAGTAAGTAAATAAAAATGTTTTGACGTTGTTTTACCCAATCGAAGATTATAAATAGGAATATAACGGTGCATCTAACTAAATTAGAACAAACAAAAGAAATTTATAAAAGCTGACATCTTTAATCAAGAAATCAGAAAACTTAAATGCTTATTTAACCAGAAAATAAGCATTCATATTTTTAACCCTACTCTTAATAAACAGTTAATAATAGAAATACGTCCTCTCCTTAATCAAGCAAATCTTGTATATTCCAAGTTGGTGAAAAAAAGGTTAATTTAGAAATCTGCTTGATCTCACGAATCTTCTTTTCTTTGTGAATGCCCTCTACTAAATAATCAGTTAATCACCTTTCCCAGGGAATTCCAAAAAGAAAAGTTTCCCGGTCAGAAAAAAAAAGTTCTTTAGCAGAGTTAAACTCTTCCGCGAAGTTACAAATGCGGCGCCTGGAAGAATGGATCAACTGCATCAATCGGAAACAATGGAATTCCTCTAAGTGGATTTACAAACCGTAACTTATCTGAAACAGGGATCACAACAGATTCGTTAAGCTTATTCAGGAAAAAAATCTATTTAAAAAACATCTCTGATGGTATTTCTTACTTTTAGATCTTTATCCCTCAGAAACCAATTATGTTCTCAAAAGTATCTGGGTTTATCCGAGTTCGATAATAAAATTTGCCAATTTCAAAAAAAAAAAAAAATGTCATCTATTTTCTCATTTAATTGACATGCAAACACAAGTCTTAAAGCACTTCACGAAGAATAGAGAAGAAGACACAATTTCTAGAGTTTATACAAATTCTAGGAGAATACTAAAAGAAATGTATAAAAGTAAATGATACACATACGATTAAAAATGTCCATCAATATAGATGATAAATTGATATTTTTTAATTTTCTTATTCGAATTTCATGCGTGTGAAGAAAGCATTACGTTTATCTAAAATTGCAATCTTGAAATTGCTGGCTTCTAAAGATCTTTCTCTCTTCAAACACACAAGTTAAATGGCAGTACTTTTGCACAGGATTTTTACATAGAAATTGGAAAAATGCCTCAAAATTTTGATTAAATTCTCTTAAGTAGAATTCAAATGTTTTTCTCTCTGCTGATTTCTGTTTATTAGCAGGAAAACTTAAAAAAACTATCATACTAACAAAAGGAAACTTATTACTTTGTTCTTAAACTAAAATTCAAAATCTTTATCAAACTTTGTCCATGTAAAGAAATGTTTATTTTCTCATATACGAAATACACAAAGGAAAAATGCAGTGGTCACAAAGTATTTTACTGATTTCAAAACAAATAAATGTAGAAAAAAAATTAGTTTGGTATATGGTTGATAAATAGCAATATGAGTACTTCCAGTAACTCAAAAAAAATTTAGTATTTCAGTTCCCATCAAGTAATGTCAACATTTCGTTTGTCACAATAGGCGCAACATTTGTCACAACTGGGATATTAACATTTTGTGTTTCAATATTTCAAAGTTGTGTAGAAAAAATATTGTTCGTTAGGCGATCCCAAAATTGTCACATTAAATAGTAATGGCCAAGCAAGATCGCTGGACTCTTTTTCTCTATATTCCGTCCCACTTCTTTAATGTGTTCAAAAGGGAGAAATAAGAATAGAAAAATTATACAGGAAAAGAAGGTAGTAGATTATCTAAATATACCAGAAAGTCGAGTGGAAAACAAGTGACTTGCCTGTGATTGTAGGCTTAATAAAGTGCTACAAATGGTGCAGCGACAAATTTATTTAACGATAGCAAATCTGTTTGCCTAAAAATTCTGAAGAATATCCAAAGACAAATGCCTTTACACATTTTTCTTATAAATAGAAATACATTACAAATAATGAATTACATTATTATAAATTTGTTTGGGTGTTTCTTTTCAGAATGAAACTCTTGTTTCCATTTTACCTGCAAAAAAATACATCGCTTAAAGATTCAGGAACTAATTATGCCCGTTATACGAGGTTTCAAAGTATGAATTAATCTTATACTATGTGCAATAAAAATGTATATATATTTATAATTATAATTAAGTGTCTAGTTACATATTTTAAATCGCACTTTGGAAAACCATTTCAACTGGCTTGTACGTATTGCGAAAAAAATATTGATTAATTTATCTCTGATTTGTCATGTCATGATGGGAATAAGTGGAGAGATATAAGGGAATAATGAATCAAATATAATTAATTACAACCTAGATTCATTTTAAGATATTCATTACTATATAAATAAATGAACTTTTATTTTTTTTTTCGATTTAATTTTCGCTTTTAGTATATTATTATGAAAATCGAGTTACAATCACAAAAATAATTTCCCCCGTCTATTATTGTTATTATTACTTAAATATTTTCCTTAGATTACTATATGAGTAATATATAACAAAGGAGTTCAGCAATAAACTGAACTTTATTTCTATTGAATTTCAGAAACAATCATTTCGGATCATGTGCAGCAATGATTTTTAAATGCAAAATGACGGACGAAATCACTAGAACTAGAAACTATTGCCTATTTCAAAATATGATTAAAAGATTGAAAAAACTTTCTTTAAACCAGAAATAATGAAACATCATGCTTATGGAGCATAAATATCAGAACATTGTTGAATGAAGTCAAGAGCAAAGACAAAAATCGCACGTCTTCTAGAACGTAACAAGCTGTCACGCCTAGTCTTTATTCTATACTTCACGCTAGTAGTCTTGAAAATGGCTAATCAATACACAAATAAAGAACAGAATTTTTTCTTCCCTTCGGATGTGTTAAAGATACCGTTTATGCCACAGCTGTCTCCCGGATATCGATATCTTGAAAGAGCGCTTCAACCACAATCATTGAAGGATACACTGCTCAAAATGTGTGGCTCGAGATACTGTATCGATTGGATCATTTGGAAGTCTCATGCTATGCATGCGTTAAAATGGCCTGGATCTGAGACAAGTAGAAGAAAACTTTTTTCGTATGTAATGTATATGTAAATCAGAGGTTTTCTCTGAGAAATTCCAGATAATATTCATGGAGGGTTTTTCCGAATCTTGATTCCTTTCCTGTGCGCTTTTTAATCCAAATATAGAAAAAAAGATTCTAAGTAAAAAACAAAAAATACTTATTCCTGTCACTAAAATAGATGAATACTGTTTATTTCGATGAATTTTCGAAAATTTCATCGATTTTTAAAGCAATATTATTATTTAAAGCAATTTGCTGAAAAATCTGTATATGTTTCGAAAAACGTCTGTCAGTGCGTTTTTTGATAAATATTGATTTGTGTTTTGATATATATTTCGTGTGACCTTTTCAAAAACTAATATAATACAGAAAAAGCAACTTTAGATGAAAATTGAAAAAATTTTGAGCGTCTAATTAAAAATATCTTACAGGATAATGTTTTAGGATTAGTTTATTCACCTTATCTTCGTTTAACTGCATGAACAGTTACATTCAGTATCTAAAACCTCTCATTATTTACAAAGAAATGCCAGTATAAGCGAAAATTATGATTTAAAAAGGCAAATTTTATTAAATCTTATACAAGAATTTAAAGCAAACCAAGAAATTTTAATTTATTTTTCTTGAATTTTACAATAGCTATTAGCCCTTTGAACTCCGATCGTTATCCCTTCAGGCACCATACAAGACGTTATACCACTTTCGCGTTTTATTTATTTTTAACGTTTATTGTTAAATATATATATACAAAGTGGAAAGAAAAAGCAGAATAATTTTAGGAGAAATTCAATTTAAAACAATTATATATATAAAGAGAATAAACACATGCTTGTTTTAGGTGAATAATTATGCCGAATCGAAAAGCAATAACAGGGAAAGGTTAAAATAGTAATTATGTGATACATAATCCAGCTATTTCTTATTTAAATTAAAAATGATAAAATTATATTCAAAACTAATTTTAAAGAGTAAAATAAATTAAAGAAAGATTTGTATGAAAATAAAATTGGTATCGCTAGAAAGTTTTTAAAATTAATTTTAAAGTGGTATAAAAAGGTTTCTGTATGAATAAACACTGAAGTTATTGCGGAAAATAAGTAACCGAAGAGAATTTCTAAAATATCATCTATTTGTTAGATAAAAAATTAACTAAAATTATGGAAAAAAAATATTTCTTATTTCCTCCCTTTCCTCTCAAATTAGTAAGCACAAGTTTCAATAAATAATGTAGAGCACTTTGAACCTTATTTTTTAATCCGTCATGCAGCACGTCGCCTCATGCTGTTTGAAGATAGTATACCTGCCTACAAGCGTCATGAAAATAATGCCATCTTTACTCGAAATGAAATTTATTCTCCAAATAATTGAAAATAATCTACGTAAAATTACAGAACGCATTAAGTATATGACATGTATAAATTCTTATAGAAAAATTGTTTAAAGAACATATTTTATGATTAAATCCATCTTGAATACTTAGATATAGTATTCACAATATAATTATACTATTATTTAGAATATAATTGTAAATAACTCATTTATAATTCCAGCAACTTATTTATAATTATTTTCAACTAACAATTTATAATCGTAAATTGAGCCCAGGTATCTCCTTATTTATCTTTTTTCTTAAATATTATGCACTCTGAAGTTTGTGGTATACTTTGGAAACCATTGAAATCTTCGATAAATTTCGGCATTGCACGAGATAATAATACTGTAAACGGAAGTATAGCTTGAACCTTGAATTTGATAAAGAACTTTTTTCTTTCCACTTATAGGCATTAAATCATTAAACTTTGTTCAATGGCTTTTTAACTTAAGTTCATATAGTGGAACGATATGAAAAGTATCGCAATATATTTAATTATTTAGCACGTTTGAATGATTCTAAAACAATCTGCAATCAGTCGAAAATATTTTAAAACAGACAAATATAGAAAAATAACATTTTAGGATATATTCGAGCTGGTAAATCTAGAACTGTTTACAGCCCTTTGTAGAATTCCGAACCAGCAACGATTCGTAAACGTAGTACATACGTTAAACTGGCCTTGTATGTAATATATCTGGAGACAAGTACATGCTATGGCACTTACATTCCATTTTAGCCCTCGTTTTGTGCTCATGTCGCATAATACACATCATGCCTGTGGCAGTGATGTCCTCAATTCGGTTTCTCTAATCATTAACGTTTGTCAACCCGGCTTACAAGTGGATGCAGTGAATGACATTGATTCACTGACCTAATCCAGCCGGCTGGGAAAACAGCATGCAGCGTTTGGGATGCAGAGAGAAACTGCTCCCTTAGTTATGCATTTAGTTAGAGTAGTTTTAGGATGATTATTAATTTAAATTATTTTGTACAATTTTTCTATTTTCTATTCTTGAAAAATTAAAAATAAATCTATATGTGTTCAAAGGAATATTTATATGTTTGTGCTTTTTTTTGATGCAAATCTATTTGTTTTGCACGATTTTGATGAATTTATACATCTGTTACAAGATACTGAAAACACATGTGTTTACATTTTACGAAAAATTTAATTAAATTATGAGTTAGAAATTTTTAAAAGAACAAGTTTCTGGTTTTCTTTTACAATACTGCCCCAATTTTTTCTAAAATTTTTTTGTGGATGTTTTGCAATATCTCAAAATTCCGAAATTTTTCTTTTTAATGATATCAATTTGATTTTTGTACAATTTCTTTTGTTTTTAATATTTTTTTACAAAAAAAATTAATTTGTATGTTACATTGTTTTTAATGTTAGAAGAAATTCACAGTCATTCATCAAAACATTCAAATACATGTGTTTTAAAATGCTAAAATTAAGAGGATGGAGAATGCTGCCCTTGGGCTTGAACATCAAAATGCAAGAATTTTATTTTCGCATCATTTTCGAAGTAAGTACCCTTTTAATTTACATAGGCAATAATTTATGATAAACTGGTTCCTTTACATTCAAAAAATTCTAATAAAAAGAATAAATTTTAAATAAACTTATTCTAAATTGATCAATTATTAGCAAGAGAAACTGATCCACTATTTGAAAAGTTTCAGAAGGAACAAATTGCTTGCTAAAGGCCTCTCTATAAATGAAAATTGAGAGTTTTAGTGGTGTAAAACTTATTCCTGTCATGTTGAAATTATTCTTATCAACAAATATCAATATTTCGTTTAAAGGTATTTTAAATATAAGCATTCAAAGTAACACCCACTATTATTATTATTATTTCTTTTTTTAAAGTCATTTGTAAGCAATAATTTCGGAGATTTGAAGAATTTTGTTGCAATTATTGAAAATATAACAAAAGAAAGAAAATTTCGTGTGATGCCATTCCAATAAAATTTTTCATTGAAAAGGAAATATAACTTAATTTTTAACAAGAGAATATTAGAGAATGATGTACTCAAATATATTTGAATTATATATTTACCAGAATAACAGTCTGACAAAAAAAATTGCGCATCAAATCTAAAATCACTAAAACAAAGATCATGGTCTTTTCATAAAATACCATCAGATGGAAAAAGTTTGTTTTCAAATCGGAAAAATATGGGCTCTTTCGATAGGAATTTTATCTTCTAGTAAATTCCATAAATGCAAAGATATGGTTTTACAAATTAAATTATGTATCGTTATTTGTATATGAAAGAATTTAAGAAGTTTTTAGAATTGTATAATTATTTGATTTTTATAAAAACAAAGATTCCATTTGAATTTAATTTTTCTTACATTTAGTCAAAAAAGATTATCCTTCTAAATAGATAAATTCGTTTTAAAAAAGTACCTTTTAAAAAAGGCCCTTTTAAAATGAAAATTTTTAAGATAACAAGTATCATATTTTTAGACCAAATTACGGTTGTTGATGTGTAAGAATATATATTTTTAGACCAAATAAGGTTGTTGATGTGTAAGGTTACTAATGTGATTTGAAGAAGATAATTTTGAATAGAGTAAAAGCTCCTTATTCGCGCTTCCTTCATTCGCGTTTTCACTATTCGCGGATTTAAAAAATGCGACCAAATTCCTACATTCGAGGCTAAATTTTCTTTATTCGTGGATCTAATAAGAACATACATAATAATAAAAGGATTTCAATAAGTATCCAATCCAATATTCTTTGTAAATGCCGTCAAATGGACTAATAAAAAAAGTAAAATAGATTTTATTACAACTTTGCCTAAAGTATGTTGTTAAATGATATCGCCGAGGACTTTGACATAAGCCACCTTCGCCGCGATCGGTGTTTTTGAGAATATAAACAAACAGAAAGAAAGCAACTTTATTACTCAATGAATAAAGTATATTTGTATAATTAACGACTAAGAAATAAGGTAGAACTTGCGATTAAGAAATGAAAATTTACTCACTTCATTCCGAAGATTAATTTGAATCGGACGCAAAGAAGGCAGATCTCAAAGAATATTTTATTCGTTTCAATGTAACTATTAAAGACTGGAGCAAATTATACGAACACAGAATGGACGACTCAATTGAATACAATAATCCACCGGAAACACAAGTAAGAAAAATGAATAATTTATATATATATATATATATTTATATATATATATATATATATATATATATATAGTCACCTAGAAACGTATCCCCAGTAATCCCATATAAATTACTATTCCGTATTCACGGTTTCTGTATTCCCGGCATATTTATGGAACGTATACCCCACGAATAAAGAGCTTTTACTGTATTGTTACGGATTTTACTACTTTCGTATTGTAGGTCGATACAGAAATAAAGAATTCTTTAGTGACAAATGACTTTTACTAGCACGAAGAGACGAAAACAGACAACACCGCAGTACATTACAACAAACAGTAGCCCACAAGTTGTAATCAGTTGTAATAACAGCCACGGTACACAAAGCGGCCATACAGAATTCATCAGGACAGGGAATATTCTTATCCACTTTACTATATGAATAACTACTCTTCACAGGACTCGATATTTCTTCCATAATAAAGACAAGGACTTGGCACCCAGTTCAGCAAAAGGTTGGGTTGCACACAACGCTGGTACTTCGCCGTAGCTGCGTTTCCTCTCGACGACTCGTTTCACAATTCTGACTGTCTACCATTTATAGGAGTTTGGGAATGGCAGTTTTTTATGGTCACTTGGAGGCTGCCCGAAACGTTTCTAGACCAATCAGGAGTATATAGATTTTATAAATTCAATCGCTAAAATTCACGAAGTTTCCAGTAATATCTATTTAGTCACCAAATTCATCGCCAAATGGTCGCTAAGCTCTGAGATCACTGACGCGGTACCCAACATTGCTCACAGTAAACGGTCTTCCTTACGATGAACCTTTTTATGCTGAGAAGCAACATTACAGGTTTGTAACAATAGGAATTGACCTGTCAAACTTCATTTTATATCAAAAAGCTGTGATATTCATTATAATAATATTCTCAGAATAGTACTTGAGAAAAAAAATTATTTGCTTTTTATTTATACCACAATTACTGTTGCGAATAAAAATTCTAATTAAAAAACATTTCCTTCAATTTTAATTAATTAAAAAATTTTAAATATTGCTTTTTCTCCCTCTAAAAATGTTCTTTTAAAAATAAAAGAAATCCGTTTTTGTTACATTCAAAGATTTCAAAGAAAGTTTTCTAATTTTAGAAAGTTTAAAAAAAATCATTCTAATTGATTTTGAATGAAGGGAAACGCGCAAATGTTCTTTTAAAAAGTAATAAAGAATAAGTTTGTTTAAATTCGATTGAAATTCAATATCGCCATTATCTTGATAAATGATATTAAAACGAATGTAGCTAATCTTTCCCAATTCTCCAAAGAGTTTTGTAGTATTGTCTCGCCAAGAAAATTCTCATTTAAATTTAAAATGAATCCTCAAAATCCAGAGAACAGTTAAGAGTGAAATCACTGTGTGTTTAGTGAATAATTAAATCGCAACTTAATTAATTAGTGAACTTGAATGATCCTTCTGTTTTTGGAGGCGCAATTCAGCTGTGTATATTTATTCAAAACAGATCTTATTCTATTAGATAATTTAATGGAGGTGAGTTTGTTGCACCTGCCATTGGAAACTGCGAAAGAAATGGGATTAAACAAGTTTGTTTTTCTCGTCTTAATTCAAAGAATTGAATCTTGAAATTGATTTCTATTTTAAAACTTGCATTTTTCCTACAGAAATGTATTCTATGTTAGAAGTTCTTCTAATGCAGAAATTCTTTTGCCATGGAAGTAAAATTTATTTGATAAATATAATTTCAAAGACAATAAAGTGAATAAATTTCTTTTGTGCATTTATCCTGTACAACTACGAAAATACACGAATAAAAAGTAGAGGTAAAAAATATTTCTGAAAATGCCACGAGGAAAATAACGATACTAAGCAGCATCTCTTAATGCTCTGATTAACAGGTTAATATAAATATTTAAAAATTTTCACGACCAATCCTTAAAATAAAATTTTTTCTAATTGCACCCCATTATGAACAACTCAATTGTGTATGCTCAGATAATTAATTCCTCGCCCTATTATCTACACCCAATGGGATAATTTGAAACAGACATGTTTGGAATAAGCCAAAGAAGCCGTGATCAGTAATGATTTGGTTTAGATAGAAATCTTCTAACCCCTTTGCTGTAGCATCTTTGAAAAACTTCTTTAATTGAACTTCTTTTTCCCAGGCATACCATCTTTTCTTTCATATGACTAGCATTTTTGATCTTGCCTCTTTCGAGTTTATACAGTGAACTCAGTAAATTCCACATCAATACTTTTTTAATTTATCACCGACTCAGCAAGCTCATCTGTTCATTCATTTCCATAATTACCCAGGTATTTCCTGGCATAAAAACAGTTAAGTATTTTCCTTCATTCTATAAGTTATCGCTCTTTTATCTAGCAGGGAATCTTATGTCATCAGCTCCACCCTTGAATCTGTGACAATTTGAATGCTTCCTGAATTCCTTGCAATCAAATAATCTACTACTTTTTATATACTTTCCGACGTATATTCCGATTTTCATTGTCCTGACAAAACTGATGGACATCTTTGTCTTTTTGATTATAAAAATGGATAAGCGCTGCACCAACTTTATTATTGATCTTTAATCCATCCTTAAAAATACATTGCCTTAGATTATATTTTCTCTAAAAGAAGTTCTACTGTATTCTTACCCTATTCCATAATCAAAATTCAATAATATAGTCAATTTTTTTCTTTTCCTTAATTTCTCTTATTTTAAAATTACGATTGCCATGGAATTTTTTATATCTAAAGATGGAAATCCCAAAAAAGCTTGTTAGGCCCAGAACACTTTGTCATTGCAATTAATTTCTGTGTAAATTCATTGTTTATTCTTATTTGATCTTTATACAATTTTTGAATACCTATTCAATATTTTTTTTAATAATTCCTTACATAGTTGGGCTTAATATACAAGTTTCTCTACAGATTCTTTTGATGTTACATACCATATTTCGAATATTGTTTAAATTAGATATAAAAGAGAAATTTGAATCAAGTTTTATTCCAAGATAAGTCAATTGTTTATCATAAGCAATTCTTTGCCATTATAAATAAATACTCGGTACAAGCTAATATCATTTTTATATTTAAATATAAAAAATTTTTAATACCATTTACTTTCATCTCTTAATAATATGCATCTATTGCTCAAAAATAATTGCAATAATTATAATACTCCTTGGAACTTTGCACCTATACAAAAGCTTATCAATGTGATTAGATCCAATGGAGTGAAATACATTTTATAAATCAAATAAAACCCTATCTGTTATATTTTTACTAATTTTTGAATAAAAAACTCTTGAATTCTACCTAAAGCCTCCATAGAATCGAGTACTCTTCTAAAGCCGAATTCATGAGAACATTAAAAAAAAGCTGCTTTTCTTTAACAATGTGAATAATCGATTGGGAAAGAATTTATTCACTATTATGCCCCATGCAGAGAGCAAACAAATTAAAATGAAGAAAAACTGAGAAGATATTTCTTCTCCTTTGGGATTAAGATACTTTTAGCCGCTTTTATCTATCTGAAATATCCCATGCAGAATAAAAAATTATATTTGTAGAAATCATATCTGCATTAAATATTTAATATATAAAGTCTAGAGACCATCCATTAATACCGGAATCTATTTTTTCTTCTTTGGTATGTAATAATCCATCTCATTGATGATAAAATCACTTGAGTATTCATTTTCAGAATCATTTTTTTAAATAAATGCGTCCATCAATTATTTTCGAAAACTGCCACATCAAAATATAATCTTTACTTTCACAGTAATCTTCAGCTTCTCCTCCGTCATTTTCTTTTACTGTGTTCTGTTTTAATCTCAGTATTCTTATCTTTTATAATATTTCTGATAGTTAATGTATAGTTTCTTTGCAGCATATTTTTCAAAAAAATTTATAAAGCAATAATTTTTCTCCTGTTTCATCATTAATTGGTATTGCAAAAATTCTTTTTTAAAAAATAGATCGCCATTTCTGTCTTTTTCAATAAATGTGGGATGGAAAAATTTTGGATTTTCTGGCACATAAAATACCTGTCCTTAAACCATCTTCATGTAAATTGTTGTGTTACTTTGGAAGTTTGCAATTTATCCTTTTCTGAAATTTATCAATAATATAAATATGCGGAAGAAGCTTATTTTTCTTGATGGTAATGGTTTAATATATGTTTTAACAATTTTTTTTAAATTTATAATTATAATAAAGATTTAACTTAAAAAGAAACGTAGAACCATCTATTAAGGATATTAATTTTTAAACAATAATTGAATTTACGAAAATATATTGTCTTTTTTATAACTTAAAGATTATGGAACCTATTTTGGAGTACGCATACAAAGTTTTTTTTTTAAGTTTCAAAGTTCAAATTGAATTATTCTATTTTCAATCTTGATATGTTAAATGAACATGTAAAGTTTCAGAGGAAATAGCGAATTCTATTGCGGGGATTTTGAATCAGAAAAAAATGCAGTGAAACACACGAGTAATATATGCTTAATGTGCAATTTTGAGAAAAAAAAAATTATCTAACATTTAGTGGTAAAGAGATACAAATCGACTGGCATAGTTTATAAAAGTGTAACATTAAAGCTTTGCAATACATAACGTCAAATTAAAATGCATCATACGTTAAAACTCATTAACAAATATCTGGAGAATTACATAGAAGTCGTGGAAAACTAAACATCACCTTAAAGTATTTTGAATAATTTTATCCATCATATTGTTATAACAGCCGTTTTAACAGTTTTTGGTATCGCAAACGTTTCACTCTTAATACCATCGAAGTAGCTTTTTAAGTTGGCAAGATATTTTTCTAAAATGAAATATAATTGAGATAGCTTTGAACTAATTAAAGATATATATTCATGCAAAAATAAACTTAAGCATTATATCAAAACAAGCGTAGATTAAATGATGAACGAATTCTGAGTGGCTTACATCAATTGAAAAACAAACAAACAAACTGAAATTTATACCGAAATTAGTTTGTAAAATTAGGAATAATATTGTAATAGATTTTTTTATATTTTGATTTCTAGAAACAATTATTATATATTCACTAGATGTTATAAATAAACATGAATCAATAATTTTAATTTTTAAATTCATCTGTTGCTGTTGTTTTTTTGGAACTATGGAGAAACACTGAAAAGTCTGAAAATTGAAATTCAATAAATTTGAAATATTCAGCAATCAATCGAGATACTACATAAAAATTATATTTAAAATATGTTATCAAAATAATTTTCATGGTTTCATTATAATTATTTAATTTTTTAAATGAGTAACATATGGCCTAGTTATTAGCAGCATCAATGTGTTTATTAAATGTTTTAACTGAAATACAGAAAACAATCCAGCTTTAAGAGTTTCTTGATGGGAAAAATTACCAATTAGGATAAATATTTTTACTACTAATTAAAATGGATGAGAAAAGCTGCTATTTATTTTATTTTGAGAAATGATCTTCATTTTTTGCATAAAATATTATGGAATGAATTCGAAACCCTAAATTTCATTTTGAAAGTTAAATTATCATGAAATTTGACTATAGATATGCATATTAATAAGCAATTTGAATACTTCCTTTGGAAAATCCATTTAGTTGAATTGAACATAGGCTGTCTTTATATTCTGTAGCCAATTAAAGTGTCTTTTCTGATGCAAACTCTGAGTGCACTCTTGAAAGACTTGAACTCATTAGAAAATCTTGACTTATTCTCTCAAATGCAGCTTTAATGATAGTCGTATCTAATTTCGTCGCAGAGGATCCTTCAAGGAAAAGCTTAATGAATATGATATTGATTTAGACAAAAAAAAATTTTATTTATTGACTGAATCCAATAATTTCTGAAAGCTAATTTCGGGATTTTAAGAGGCCATCCATTTTGAAGTTATATAAAATATGAAAAAAAAATCATTTAGATCCGTTAGAAATAGATTGGGAAGAGAATATATAAAAATTTCTTAAAAAATATAGAAATTCATAATAAAGCAGTTTTTAATTTGATAGATTGAAGAATTAGAATATACTGTATTCAATTTATTTCATAAAAGAATGTTTATTTTTAATGTCATTATTTCAGAATAAAATTAAATTGCCTCAAACTATTCCTAATGAAAAATTGTAGAAAAATGAATCATGTATTGGCACATTCCACTCATAATAGTCTTTCATCTGACTGATTATTTTCTTCTTTTGATTAGATATGAAAGCAAAACATCTAGAAGGCAATAATTTCTCTCATTTATGCCATTTAATTTATCTCACAAGGAAAATAAATTAGAAATCTCTGGATTTATTATAGTTTTTGTGATCTAAAAAGTTTATATTAAAACGTGAGCAGATTCATTTTTAGCTCACAAAAATAATAATCATAGAATTTGAAATGAAGCAAATTTATGAATAAATTTGAAAGTTTTTTAAAATTCAAATAAAGCTTATTAGTTTCTTTATCATAAATGGTATTTCTACACTGCATTAAAAATCCAGATATATGCTTTATCTTGTAGTAAAATATAAACTATGTGCCTTGTCGTTAATTAGACAGCTTTAAAAATAAATGAAAACACAAGTGATGAAAATAAATAGAAAAATTAATTATCCACTTTTAATAAATCAAACTAATCTTGAAAAGACTTCATGTTTTCATACATTTGAGTTATAATATAAATAATGCGAGGTACAAATTAAAATATAAAATCTAGAATTGGAAAAGCCGTTATTCATACGAAAGAATCTATAGATTCTTGAAAACACCAAATATAATGTGTAAAGTCAAATTGCATTTGAACGCAATAAAATTAGTAGCTTTTCTTTTTGGCAGAGAAATAAGAAATTTACTAAATAGTCAGAATAAAAATCAAATACCATTAAATAACTTACTTCTAAAAGCTTATTAAAATTTATTTCCCAGATAAAATTTCAAACGTTGAATTGTATAATAAGTATCTGCCAAACGTATTTCTGCCAAAATTAAAAAACAACATTGAATATTGATTGGACATACGAAAATGTCTCCAAATGATAATAAAAGAATTATGCCGAAATTGGAACCAGATGGAAAGAGAAATAAAGGAAAGGGTAACATGGAACAGCGCGGTTATACAAGAAATTCATTTGGATAGTCAAGTTGACCTTGCGCTCGGAAGGTAGTATTATACTAGGTAGAATGACATACAAACTGTTACGGCTTCGTGTACCAGCTTGGTATAAAGAGAAATGATGTAGATGATATGTCATGCTAACCGTGCTTTCTTAATGATGAATATTTTTAATATTTTGAACACTTAAAAGTTGGTTTTTATGTACTGAAAATTACATACATCAAGCAAAAGCCAATTCTTCCACAAGAATCTTTCTCCTTCGATAAAATTTGATGCACATTTACTATTATGTTATAGTTTCTATCTTTGAATTACTTAAGCACGAATTATTGAATGCTAGGAGAATTATTGTAATAAGTGCACTTTATTACATATTTTAAAATTATATATTCCTGAATAATTTAAATAAGCTGCGTGAAATGTATAGATATTTTGGAAAGAACACATTTTTCTGAAATGAACATATTATCCCATCTTACATTGAAAGAAATTGTTTCGTTTAACAATTGTTAGGTATTACCAATAAGATTCGAGAAAAAATTGTTAACTTTAAAAAAAGTTCCACAGTAATTATTTTTAACAAATGGTTATCATACCAAGTTATTTATATTTTAAACAATTCTGAATGACCTGTTAGTTTTATTTACGATTGGTTTCATTCATAAACTTATATAACAGTTTTTTATTAGTAATGCTTTAAAAGTCGCTTAATTTATTACAAAAAAAGTATTTTAAAAATGGTGAATGAATTGTAAATAGTTTATTAACTGGTGCACAAAATATATTGTTTTTATTTCAATTAAAATAGTATTTCATACCATTGTATTGATGGTTATGCCTATAAAACAATAACAAATTTGTTACTCCGCTTATGCTCTAAAGCTGCTTTTAGAAAAAATAAGCAAAATTAAGATTAACTAGAATTTTGATTAAAATTGGAATAGTGATTCCAAATATATAGGAAAAAAAACAATGAAAATATAGCCCTACTTTTGAGAAACGAAAATGAATTTAATTTAATATTGCTATTTTGTGAATTTTGTGAATTAATTATTTTTAATTAACACAAACGAACTCCTTAGAAACACTGAATGTCAAGATTATTGTTGCAAGAAAATTTACATACATTACCTCACTTATATTTAATAAGGAACTATCATGTTATACTAATAAAACTTCTAGAATATATTCCAATATGCAGAAACAACTAACAAAATTAACATTAGACATAGAGTGTAATCTTAAATAATATGAATTTATATAAAGAGGCAAAAGAATTGTGACTAAATATAATAAGAAGTAATATACTATACGCAACAGAAATTTAACATTTTCATATTTTTCAGGGCGGGAGGAGATTGCAAAGGGTTCAGAGAAGTAAATATATGCTACTTACTGTCACTTTCTTCAGGGAAGCAAAAACTTTGAAACATTTCTCAAAAGCAGTTTCGAAATGTAAGCATAGTGAATTAGCATAAATTCACCTGATATTTCATATCTCGTGTAATAAGACCTTCTGTAATGTGAAACGCATCCATAGTCCACTTTAGAGTAAATTAGCATTACTAATATCTGGCCTTAAGTGCACAGATCCTAACAATATATATTTTAAACTGGAGCAAGAATTTAGAAATTTCTTCATCGATTTAAATGACATATGACAAGTTTGATGAATTTTGTAGTTGAATGAAGATAATTAAAACGACTCCTATAAATATTTTGTATTTTCATACTTATTTTTCATATGTTTTTTTATAAAAACATTTTTGTAGATCAGAAAAAATTTTACACATCAAGAGCTTAAACACCTTTTGTTTAATTTTAATTACTCTGTATGTGTTTTCTCTGACCAATGTGGTCCCAATTTAAGTCTGATTTTAAAAATTCGAATGAGCATAAAGTGAAATAGTTGAAGAGCTTGTTCTTTCTACTGCACAAAGACACTCTCTATCAGATAAATAGATTGAAAAATCGTTTTTTTTTCTTTATTCAAATGCAAAAATCCTTTTAACTACTTTTTTTTATTGATGAAAATATCAAGCAAATTCATAAAGATTTCTGAAATTCAATGGAAAGGAAACGAATACATATTATCGATATTTAATCATACATCAAAACCAATTCTGATTCATTCTTGTATTCTGAAGTTTAAAAACAAATCGATGCCTTAGAAATACATTTGCTTAGGTTTCTATTTAATTCCATGATCAGTAATCTGATTCTAAAAATTACCATCCCATTATTCAATTCTATAATCAAGAATTAATTATTCTAATTCAGGAGACTTTCAGAAAAGAGAATTTCTTTCTGAATATTTTGGAAAACAAATCACGAGTTAAGTTTGATTAAATAACTCAAACGATATAATCAGTCACGAAATACGAAGACCAAATAAAGATTGCTCGGATTAAGGAATTTACACAGTTTATTTAAAGATACAGTAATTAATTTTGAAGTCTTCCTATGTCTAAAAAATTCATATACCTATGATGAAATGCTTCTAATTAATGAAATCTAAAAAAATCACTCTTAAATGTAAGAACTCAAAACTTATTAATTACCTTCCTTTTGATATATTTTATTAGAATCTTATTAAACAAGCTTTTTCGTAAAAATTATCAGAATTGCAAATTGTTGAGCAAAGTTATTCTGTTATTCAATTGATAATGTTGAATTAAAGGGATAAGATGATACTTATAATGAGAAAAGATTTTTTGCCTTTGTAAAAGATGAATTATGAAAGGAATATACATTTTATATAACTTGATTAAGCATTAAGTATTAAATTGATATTATATGTAACTATATTTTAGAATAAACGATTTGAGTATGCAAGAAAAGCTTTTCATTGAAATCAAAAGAAATCTATAAATGAATTGTTAAGAATGAATTGAATATAACATTGCTCAACATGTATTTGAATATATTCATACTCAACATGTATCATATATAGTTAAACATGTTATATACGAATTAAAAGAAATCTATAAATGAACTGTTATTCATAGTAATTTTGTGAATACTTGAGATGATTTTATTTTATATGAACTATACAAGCCTCGCACTTAGACAAAAACCTAATTACTTAAATTAAAATATTGAAATGAAGTAAAATAGATGAAAATATAAATCAAGGAACAAAGGTGCAAAGAAGTCATTTTTTTATACTTTCATGTAGAGTATTTTAAACAAAAAGCCATAAGAGAATTTCCACTAAAACGTAAAAAAATCCCGAGGAATAACCATAGAAGTTGGAATGTTACTTTAATTGTAGACTATTGTTGAAAGCTTAAATGTGTTGTAGATAAAAATACACAAATAAAAACGCAATAAAAAATATAAAAGAAAGATTTTCAAAAGGAAAGTCAATTAATGTTGGTCATGATATTATGTATTGCTTTTAATTATAATAATTAAATAGCTGTTAATTTTTCCTCAAGATAAAATTACTTTTTTATTACTCGATGTGTTATCAAATTAAATTTTAAGCAGTATTTGAAGAAAATCCTATTTGATTGAGGGAAAAAATGTAGTAATTTTTTAAAGATTTTAGCACTAAAGATAATTGCAAGGATCTCCAAAAAATTATCAAATATCTTTTAGAAATGCTGATGCAAAGATGTCAGCATTTTATCCTATTGATGTATTTTTAGTCATACATTAGTTTATACATTTAGCATTTAATGGAGTAATTAAATTTCTTTAAATATTTCAAAATCCTTAATTTTCAGCAAACGCAGAGAAGATTTTAGTTAATAGGATATTTTGAATTTGAATTTTACTTTTTGAAAAAATTCGGAAATGCAAAATTTGAAGAAAAAGTCCATGAAAATTTTCAAAAACTGTTTATGTGATTTCAAAATACGAACAAACACTATTTTTATGAGAAATACAATCATTTTTTTTTCCAAAAATAAATCGATTCTAGAAACTATAGTATACTGCAGTATTGATTTCTATTTTGATATGGTGTATTTCTAAAATTCAGAGGATAAATTCTTTGTAATTTTGAATATTTTGAAAAGATATTTTGATTAATTTTAGAATGAAAAATAAATATAACATAGTGATAAGTCTGAATGCACCAATTCCAATGTAGTATGAAAGCAATAATTAAATTGAGCACGGCTAATCTTTTGAAATTCTTCAAGTTATTATAATTAGAAATGTTATTTTGTTAAGAATGTTGTTTTCTCTAATCTAAATTCTAACTAAATACTCCAAATGTAAAATGAATTCTTCGTATTTTTACCGAATCATCAATTTGCAATTTAATTAATTCCAAACAACATCTTAGTTGAAATCGAATGCTTCTGTTATTTACCCAGAAAAATACATTTAACAGTGACGATTTATTCAAAACAAATCTTAAATTGCTCTAGAGAATGTAATGGTTTTGCGCCATTTCCTTCTGCCATTAATAACCAAAAAAGCAAATAGAAATAAAATGTCTAAATAGGTTTATTCTAATTATTTTAGTTTACATTAAGAAAACAAAACATCAGTAGGCGAAAACAGACTCTCCATGCATTCACAAATTTTAAGAGAATAAATGATAATACTACCAAAATTTAATTTAATGTGGAATTAAATTAATAGTGATAAAAGCAATAAGATTAAAAAATTATGTTTAAATGATCAACAACACACATTTAAAAGAATATTAATTATAAACTGTTTTCCTCAAAAAGCTGCTTTCTCGCGATATTTTGTTAGAAATGTATACGAAGCATATTCAAAAGGAAAAAATAACTAAACGAATTCAAATAACCGTTTAAGGAATGTTAAAAAAAATTGGAACATTTCATTCAGAACTATTTTAAACATAAGAGATTTGTGAAGCTGCAATGCATGGTTTAAGATGTATAAAAATTGGAAGACATTTTTTTTATATACGATATAATTCTTAATTAATTTTGCTATTTTAATCTATAAAAGTTGTAATGATTATTTTTTATTAATTCAGTTTTATTTCTAATATAAAATAAACGTCAGCATAAAGTTTCTAATTTTTATTGAGGGTTAGTAAAATGTTTAAAAGTAGTTGTTTTTAATATCTTTTTATATTTTGCTATCTTTATCATCATTATTTAATAAGAAGCTCGATTTTGAATGAGAAAACTTTGAACTGAATCAAATATTTATAAAAGCCATTCATAACATTTTTCAAATACAAATTTAAAAAAGTAATAACCATTATCAATAGAATATTCTGAAATGAACATTTAAACTTAGGATTTCAAATTGGAGCCTTGCATTGTAATAAAGTCTATTTAAAGATATGCATAATAATTACAGTTAGCTTTTCAGCTTATTCCTCTTGGAAAATCTATTCTAGATAACAGCGCATACACTTCGTTTACATCTATTACTAATCAAAGAATCTTTTCTAATACATCCCATAAACCTATTTTTGAAAGACTTGAACTCATCAGAAAATCTTGTCTGATTCTCTTGGATAAAGTCCTAATGATAGTCCTATCCAATTCCGTTGTAGAGGATCTTTAACTGAAAGGCTTAATGAATGTAGCATTGCTTGGAATGAAAAACCCAATCTGTTGGCTGATTTCAATATTCTCTGAGAATTAATTTCAGCCTTTTAAGAGGACATGCATTTTAAAGGAGAATAAGATTGAAAAGATTTTCACTCAGATGCATTAGGAAATAGATTCGGACGGGTAGATGAAAAGAAACTCCCTGCTATGTTGCACACTGATTTAGTTTTCCACCAAGATAATAATTAAAATTCCATGAATTGCATAGAAGAGCGCTTATTTTTGCAGAAAGAATAAATTTGTGAACAGTATTAAATCACTCTATAAATTCAACAGTTATTTAAATTAAATTAAAAAACTAAGTTAAAGAGTTATTTAAATTAAGTTGGAAAATAGCAATATTTGCATACAATCAATAAAGAAAATTAATGAATGAGTCATTCAGATTCAACCTCTGATTTGATTCTGCCAATTTTTACTTCAAATGTTAAGTTTATACCCTCTAGATTTGTCATTACGGATAACTTTCCACATACTACTTTTATTTTCAAGAGAAATCAACATAGCATCGTACGTTCTCTAAAAGAAAATGACGGAGTTCACTATTCAAAATCACTGTACCAATTTCGCTCAATTTTATGAACACTTATCATCCTTAGATATAGAGGATTTTTTTGTATTTTAGAACAATTTTGAGGATTTTTTAATATTAACGATGTAAAAATTACTTTCTAAATATCCAACCTGAACATTATTTTCTTGAAATATAAATTTGCATATTAAAAGGAAGTTTTCCAAGATTATTATTCCCCATTAATTTCTAGAAGCCGTCAATCGTGATGGGTTTGCGTTTAGTAAGAGCTCGTAAACAGACCAAAGGCACAACGCAACTTAAATGAAATGGGCAATAATTGCAATTATCTTCGTTTTTACAATGAATGCAAAATATTTTTCTAAGTATAACATGCAATTTGTCTTGATGTAGTTTCACTATTTGAAAGTCCTTTGAAAAACGAAATGAAATTTCTTCTGCAAGCATTAGATGTAAAACTTATATTTGATAGTACCTTGAGTTGATTTTGTCATTTCATACCATTCTTTTAATTTTCAATTTCTCATTGTAAGAAAACACTGAGACAACATAAACATTTTGTTAAACTTTTTTTTTGCATTGATGGAACTAATTTTTGCATTTTTTCAATATCTCCATTTTATATAAATAAATTGACCAACTACTTTTATTACAGTCATTTAGGAAAACTATACTTCTTCAAGGGTTACAATGAATTTTCATCTGTCTTCTGTTAAATATTAGCAGTTGTTCTGCATTCTAAAAGATTGAATAAAAGTTCGAGAACATTACGTTTTTTAGCTTTTTTAAGCTGTAGATCTTGATTATTTTTCATTTACTGCCCCAACAGACGTATTTGAAGTCTACAATTGATTTCTGAGTTACAAGCTATTTCCCTTCAGAAATATCTCCAATATTATTATTGGTATTTTCTTTAAACGTGGAGGTTCATTTTTCCCCTTTTTATTTAATAATGTTTCTTATTTCACTCTAATAACTTTTCCCTGTATTTTGATACCTTCAACACCTATTTTAATTTAAAAAATACAAATATTTCATTATGAAAGATGTCAAAAATATATTACATTACACACGTATAATTATACACACGTACATATAATTACATTGTATTATATTACACACGTTTACAGGTTAAATTTCGGAAGCAAAAATTCATTTAAAAATAGCAGAATATATTTCTCGTTTGAAATAATAAACAATTTCCAAAAATGTCAATTCAAAACATTTGAATTTTTTAAAAATTCTTTATAGATATCGTTCTAAAAATTTGTCAACAAATATATCAAATCGCTCTCAAGTTTCAAAAGATATCGAAAAATAAAACTTTCATTGAACTCAGGTTTCAGTAACTAACTGATTAACTGATTTTGCAATTTTTATTCGACAATTAATTTCATAATTTTACAAGCATTGCTAACCAATCAGAATATTTTATCTTTGCAATGCATAATTAAGAATAATACTTTCTTTTCACGGGATACACTTCAGGTTATTAAATAACCTGAATATAAATATTGGCATTATAAAATTAATGGTATTAATATATTAAGCAAATAGTTGGTGTCAAAACGTTGCATCTATGTGTAATATAATGTTTAGAAAATCTTGCATCCAATAAGTAAAATTATTATGTCTTTTCATAATTTTTGGTATTCCATTTTCATAAATGATGTTGTATTTTCTAAAATTGTTATTATTTCTACTTATTAATTTTAACTAGTTAGATAAATTGGGAAAAAATTTTAACAGAATTTCGTCAATACAAAATTGATTAAATTTTGTAACTCGAAAAGAATAATCGTCATTCAATAAATATTTTTTAATACATGTCTTTAAAATAATAAATATTTGCTAAGAATTTTGGCAGATTAAGGCCAGACTAAAAACAATTTTGACGCTTAATTTAAAAAAAATTTGTCTCTAAATCAGCTAATTTCGATAGCATTAAACTGCCAAAGTTAGTACGTAGTATATTTGTAAAACTTGTGCACAATAGTTGTAGCAAAGTTAATTAATTATTCGATAGAAACACATATATATAGATCAAATTTGCTTCAGATTAACTCAAAAGTTTTATAATTTCAAAATTCTAATAATTTTACATAATGTGGAGTCCTTTAAACTACCATTTAATAAAAGCCAGATGATAATAATATCACCTTCTATTATATAGATAAGTTTTCTATCATTCTGTGCCCAAGAATTAATCAACATATGAAAACTTATTCAGCTAATTACTTTTAATATATTTCGAAATCCAATTAGATAAAAATACTATCAACAATATAATCAGCCACGATGAGCCAAAGATATATTAAAATTACTATAAATAAGAAAATTACAGAACTATTTTAATGGACAGTTATTAATTTGGAATATATAAACCGCATTCATACCATTCTAAAAATAATTAAAATAATTCATTAATTACAGTTTACATTCCAAATTAAAGTTTATAAATCAGTGGCTACAAACTTTATTTGAAAACTTATAATCTTAGTACATTAAATAAATTTAATCTACTTTTAATTGTTTGTTCCACAAATCTTTTAAACTGAAAATACTTTCTGATTACATGTAAAGCTAAAATAATACAGAAGGGATTCAAGTTTTTGCAAATAAAAAGGATGTATATCTTTTATAAAGAAATTATTTATGAAGAAAAAAATAATTTTCTCATAAAACATGATTATTTATATTAATTGAATTTGTATATTATGAGTAATCGAAGAATAGAAACTTAGTTTGACGAAAATTTTAATCTTTAATAGTAAATTTTAATTTTTCCCACAATTGTGATAATTTTACAAAACTTATTAATCTTTAATATTTATATAGGTGTGATTTTTGCATTTTATTCTTTGATAAATGTTAAAAGGCAAATTAAATTTATCAAAATAGATTGATTCTATAAAAATTGTTTTATGTAAACTAATATAAAATTAGTATATCGGATTAAAAGTTTTGTATATCATTCATTTGGGTTTTAAAAATTTATGTATATAGATTACACATATTAAATTTGATTTTCTATTTTAATTGGGAATTAAAAAGCAAGGTGCATCAAAAAGTGCTACATTATGAATCAGAGATAAGGCATTTATCTCGTGAAAAACCTATCTAATATGGATTGTCATCACCCTGCATTGCTATACAGGCTTCATGTCCCAGATGCCTAAACGGTTTAATTTCAGTAGTTCCTCAAAAATAATGCTGAACGATATTTTTTCCCACAACAAAGGTTAGCATCATGTTATCGGTCCTTCACAATATATAATATATGATTTGTTTAAATTTTACTGGTAGCTATTTAGAATTGCTTTGGAAAATATTTTTGTGACCTTAATTTTGGACATGAGTATAGTTAACTTATTAAACTGTTGAAACTTTAAATTCCACTTGTTCCTTTGATAACACATTTTTGAACAAATGTGCAAACATTATATGGTGTTTTAGATTCGATAAAGTTATTACTTATACTCGATTATCATGAAATAAATTCGATA